>ML250323.1:0-82521 GCA_005239495.1 Nicotiana undulata | reverse complement strand
CCCCCCCCCCCCCCCCCCTCACGTGGTAGCAAGTGGAAAAAGGTCTTATGACTGTTGACTTTAGACAACTAAATTAGGAAGACACGTGGTCAATACTCTTAGCCATCAAACACGTAGAAGGAAAGTTAATATTAGTCATCCTTATAATTATCTTCCGTTGGTATCAAAAACTCACTTTGGAGGGGATTTGAAAATTCAACGAGACTACATATTATATTAGCACCGGGATTTCTTGGTTAAGCAAAATTTCATACAAAATTATACTGCGTAATAGTAACGGGATTTTGTGATTCTAAGAGAGTACGGTGCAATCTTTTTCAAGAATATCATACAGATTTTTCCCTACTTCGATCCGTTGTTACGTGTCGTCGCAATTGACGTATGTTAAAGGGATTGTAAAGAGAATTGGCTCAAGTATGTTAAGGTTATCCCTTATTTCCTTTTGACATGATCTATACGACACAAACGAAATGAGCAAATGCACAACTTCCATAAATGACTCTATTCATAAAAGTATTAGAGATGCTTATGTTCTTGAATTCTCATATGTCTTATTATTTTATCGTCTATTCATGGGTCTCAGAAAATACGTAAGTTGATAAAGTTTGTTTCATGATATTACTCAAAGGCATAATGGCCTTATGATTCCGAGAGATTTTATTGACATAATTCTCATGCATTGCATTCATTTATACATGTACATTGACCTATGACTAGATGACATTATATACGCGTATATATTTATATTATATGTATATGGGATATGGAAAAAGGTTACGGCGTTATATACGCACCACCACCTGATCAGCTAGTATACATTGATGATTTTCCCACAGTGGCCGAAATGATATGATGGGATGCCCTTAGAGGCTTGATGATGTTATAAAAGCATATACCCATGCATGGTATGACATTTATACGCATATGCATGACATTATAATATTAAATGATTCAAAAGCTATTCAGATATACATGTTAAGTCTTTTACTCCATGTTTCTCTCATGTCTATTGTTTATTGATTCTTATTCCTTACTTACTCGGTACATTATTTGTACTCACATCCCTTTTGCCTGGGGACACTGCGTTTTATGCCCGCAGGTCCCGATAGACAGGTCGAGAGTCCTCCAAATAGGCTATCAGCTCAGCGGAAGATGTTGGTGCGCTCCATTTGCTCCGGAGTTGCTTGTTTGGTCAGTATAATTTAGACGTGTATTATTTGGTATGGCGGGGCCCGGTCCTGACCTTTATGATAAGTATGTACTCTTAGAGTCTTGTAGATAAATTTCATGTATACGGATACTTGTTTGGCCTCGTCAGCCTATATTTTAAGTATATAATGGATTATATTGGCCTTATAGGCCCATATGTCACATGTATAAGTTTTTAAGTCAGGTTGGGTCGTTCTATATGGAGTATTCCCTTATGTTTATTCTGGTTAGCCCATAAAGGTCCGTTTGGCCCATTTGCCAATGATAGTACAATAAGAAAGATATGTAGCATTGGTACTCAGTTGAGTAAGGCACCGGGTGCCCGTCGTGGATCGTCGGTTTGGGTCGTAATAGTGACCTTAATTATGTTTTCTGGTATTTTCTTGTATATCTCCTGTGTCTGATTGAACATTGAATTTCCACTAACAACTGCTTCTACTTGATACAAATAATGGTTCGATATAGAGGCAAATATGATACTGCTAAAGGGAGGGGTGAACCTTCTAGGGGTTGATGCAAAAGTGCCTTACTCCTCGGTTAACAAAGAATAATCACAAAGAAACCTACAACCGATAGAGCGAGAGGTGCAGACCTTTCTGAGACCAGCTCTTATGTCCCATCCAGGGAAGCATTAGAGGGAAACTCAACCTCTATACAAGAGCAGTCGGTTGTTCAGTCAAGGCCGCCAGGGAGGTAACAACTCAGGGACGATTCGTCCACATCTCATAGCACTTCCGAGGGATCGGAAAGAGCTAGTCAGGCTTCTGAGCCATCTACTACACATGTCTTTGAGGCACCAAATACATCAGTTCAAGACATCGGCGATGATGGCAGAGGGGAAGATTTTACAGTTGTCGACCTTAAAAGGACGAAGAAGAAAGAGGTTTGGGAGGATCAGTTTGTCATCTTGGCCACCTTCACCACCTTCCGTCAATGGTGGCCAGTAAGGTCGCTTACTCTTACGCGTCAGTTTTAGTTGAAGGATATGGAGAAATATAACCCGGCAATGCTGAGATAGTTCAAGGAATGCAAGGGGTGAATGTGGTTCACCCTGAGTGTGGTGGATGCCAAAGAATATCTTCATGTAATTCTACACCAAAGTGGCACATATCAACAGAAGGGGACAAAGGTAACCAAAGTGCGTAACCTTAAAGTGATATTTGATCAAAATACTCTCAACACGTACTTTTGTTTCGAAGATATCGAGCCGAAGTAATACTTCGAGAAGTAAGCAATGGGAGATGCAGCCCGACCTTGGTTAGCAGAGATTCTAGTAGCTCCTGGGCCACCACCACCATGAATTGCAGCAGGGGTTCCTATTCACAGGAGCACTCTGAGCTTAGAGGTAAAGGGGTAGCAAACCTTTGTCTGCAGCAGACTAGACCCGAGCTAGAATGAGACATATCTTCCGATTCCTCGGGCAATTCTAGTTGCTTCTATCATGGTCGGGTACCCTATCAATGTGGGTGTCATGATGTCGGCCAACATCTCAGTGATTGCTCGGCAAGATGACTCATCCTACTCGTATCCCAACACTATTATAGAGTATCTCATGGATGCGAGGGTAGAGCCAAGGGATATAAAGGTGCGAACGAAGAAGCATTTATCATGGTACTCACTGATGGATGCGAACAACCCTAAGAGAAAAGGTCATTCGTCTACCACCAGGGGCCAGTTTGATGAGCCAGCGATGGTAGTTGCAGAGGCAGTTGATGTACCATCCACTTCGACCGAGCCTTCCTCTAGTGTCGCAACTATGCCTTCACCATCATCTTCAGTTCCTACTGCAGTTCCTGTCATAGGTTCCACTTCGGCTTTAAAGTCGATGCCCATTCCGAGCCCCACTTTCTATGCTGCGAGTCTCCCAGACATTGGCGAGCCTTAACAACTGGATGCAGACAACCACTATAAAGTTGTTTGACTTATCCAGTACTGTTGTAGCACAGTCTTCTGTTCATGCACTGTCAGTTGAAGAGACATTGAAGAAGCTTATGGAGAGCTAGAACATAATCATGGCTACCTTGGTACAACATGGGTCAGTGATCGAAGAGCTGGGCAAAGAAGTAAATAAGATGAGAAAGTCCTAGGGAAAAAAGAAGTCAATGGACAAGCTCCGGAGGTAGGTGACAAAGCTTGTTGCAGCCGAAGATATCCCTTTGACATGCTGATCGACCCACACCCTTCAGGCCCAGATCCTGCAGCACCATCAGCACCGGTGGCACCAGTTGGCCAGTCTGAGGAGCCAGACTTGCTGCCAACACTTCTGAGGCAGTGCGTCAGATATTCACCAACCCACTCACTCCTAGAGCTGAGGATGATGAGATCTAGTGGGATGAGACTGAGGCCGGTGATATTATTATGGACACAGAGATGTCCAAGGAGCCATAGGGAGTTTTTCTTCACTCTTTCCCCTCTTTTACTTTTATTTTCTTAAGCATTGGGGACAATGCTTATTTTTATTGGTGTGGGGCGGGGGGAGGGGGGGAGGGGGAGAGTTTATTTGATCTTATGTGGTACATTCTAAGACAATTTCCTGTGATAACTTGATAGTATTTTCCTTCTCTTTTGTATTCTGTATATGTTATCACTTTTTCTCTCATTATGTATATTCAGTAGCTTTTTTTTTCTTTATTAGCTTCTTCATTTTTGTTTCTTTTAGAGTTCTTAGTCGAGTTAGTATCTTCTTGGATTGATTTAGTAGCAGCTTTATATGTTCTAAGTATATAATAAACCTTTTGTTTTCTTAATGCCACGGTTCTTTCCGAATCTAGTTGTTGTGTGAACCGGGTGACTCGTCCTAACGATGGATAGCGTGACAACCTTCTTAAGGAAATGAGTCTGTTTTTGGTGTTTAGGTAATAATAGTAGTAGTAATGAATAAAAAGACCTAATTGAGTCATGCTCGAAGAATCAAACGTGCTTCAATTGGTATCAACACACTTAACTATGTGCTTATGATTAGAAACAAGATTTTTGAAAGAAATATCTCTAGTTAGTAACTTTGTGACTCTTAAGTTGGCTTTGGCAACCATCGAGTGGTTTAATTGAACCATAGTGATTTTTAAACTTGAATGTGGTCATTGTGGGCCCTCGACTTTGTCCTCGTTAACAATCCGGTAGCGTGAGAGGTGAGATGCTTTGTTTCTAGTCCAAGTACCCGTGTGAAAGGTCTAGAACTTGACCCGAATGTGTTTCAAGGCAAAATCCTAAGTTTTGCTTGTCTTGAGAAGTGATTGTAGGCTTTCGTTGGCCCGTAGGAGTTTTCTGTTGCCTACCAATGTTGTGATCCTTAGTCAACCCTATTGAGCCTCGAGCCTTTCTCATTTGACAACCATGTTACAAGCCTTTACCCGTTTAATTGGGACCCTCTCTTGGCGCCCTAGCTTTCCTTAACACTCTTGTGAAACTATTGGATAAAAATGAAAGTTTGGGGGAGAGACTAGGAGCTTGAAAAAGTTTTCAAGGCGCAAAAAATAGAAAAGAAATGATGAGAAGAAAAGGCAAGAAAAGAAAAAAGCAACGAAAAATACAAAATAGTGAATAAGTGGAAAAGTTGAAGGGATTCAAAGAGGTAATGTTCCCAAACATGAAGAAATCAAAGAGGGAGAAAATGAATGTAATGATCAATAAAGAATGATATTAAGTCTCTCTAGTTCCCAAGGAAAAGAAACTGCCTTGAAGAATTGGTAAAGTGTGAGCCGAGAAATGAAAAATGGAGTGCTTAAGGAAAGGTGTAACCACTCACCCATATTACATCTAACCCTAATCCAAAAACCTTCATTACATCTCGAAAGAAGTCCTATTTGATTTCAAGTCGAGTGACCTTACATTAGTAGCGATCTACATGAGGGGCAAGCCTATGGTACTTGAAGTCGTACTTGCGACATTCTCTTGAGAGAGATGAGTGAACCTTTCATAAATCCTTGGATTAAGTGATAAAATTCTTAAGTGAGCCAGGCAACCAGAAAGTAGAAGAGGAAGAGGTTGGAGTCCACCATGACCTACATGATAGAGCAAGAGTCCTTGATGAGTAAAGTCAAGTTTTGATGCTCAAATGTCACTTTAGAACTATATGTGCATAAATGTTTACCTTGTCACCTTGTTGATAATGCATAGGTAGTGTGGGTAATTGTTGGTCCCAACTAATGTGTGGATGGCTCACCTTCAACTTGCTAAAATGGCCCTTAACTTCTGGAGGTGGGAACTAATTTATTTGCTTGAAGACAAGAAAAGACTTAAGTTTGGGGGAGTTGATAAGTGAAGATTTTGACTACTTATTAGCGCCTTTTAGCTTTTGTTTTAGTCTAAAAGCATTGAATTGTGAAATTGTGCAAAATTACAGGAATACTGGAAGTTGGGATCCCGAGATGAAATTCGACTCAAAAAGGAGTAGTCCAAGCACAAGGCAATAAAAGGCTCAGAAGCACACAATGTGCGCCACGCAGAAGGAATTCTACGGCCGCATAAGAAATTGTGGATCGCAGAATTCCATGTGCGACCGCAAACAAAGAAGAAGAAAATTAGCAGACAATTGTGCAAATTGCGGACCACACATGAATTGTGCGGCCGCAAAAGCTAGGCTAACGGTCAGGATCAGAGAGTATGCAAAAAGAACAAGTTCAGAGCCTCGGTGAATTACGGATCGCACAAGATTTGTGCGGCCACAGAAGATTGCCTTGTGCCCGCAATCCTAATATTGTGGACCGCAGAAGAGTGCCTTGTGGCCGCAGTTCTTAATCTGTTGATCGTAGTAGTACAGAAATGTGTGGCCGCAGAACTCCAGCTCCTGGAAGATGAAGAAATCTGCATACCGCACATGGAATTGTGCGGCCCCAAAACCTGCCGAGGAGTATTTTTGTCCAATATTTTCATCCTTGTATAAATAGACGAGTTATAGAAAATTAGGTCAAGTTTGAACCTCTGCAATTACTGTAGCCATTTTTCTTTGCCATTTTTGTAAGTTTACTTTGCTTAGGTATATTTTACAATAGATTTAATCATTTTAAGCTTTAATTATGAGTTTAATTACTCTTTCTTCTCTATCTTCTTCAAATCCAAGTATGAGTAGATAGATTTTTACTAGGGTTGTGACCCAACCCTAGTGTGTGAACCGTATGGGTTCTAATTTAGTGCTTGTATATGATTGGGTTTTTATTATCTAGCTTAGTTCATACTTTAATTGTGGAATTAATGATTGCAAATACTAGTTCATGCCTATTGAACTTAGTCTCTACTTGAGAATGAGAGACCTAGTCAAGGACAACTTACCTAACAAGGAATTGGGTCAATCAAGAGATTGATTAACCCAATTAAAGAGTTCAACCTAGAGATAGTAATAACCCGACGTGAGCTTTTATTAACTGTTTTGTGTAATACCTATTTGGTCTTGAGAAAGCCAACTTGGGCAAAAACACTCTCTAACCGAGAGGTATTGAGTGGGTAATTTAGAGTTGATAGCTATAATACACCCCAATCAATAAAACAAGCATTAAAGTCTTTATCCCATAAGGCAAACACCTAGGTAATGGTCATAGTCCTAGGTTTTTTATCAATTTGGAAAACCCTCAAAAATAATTATATCTAGTCTTCTCTCTTTATTTTGCAATCTTTAGAGTAAAATTAGAAATAGAAAACAAATCTTTTGTGGAAGTGCAATCTTGATAATCCAATCACTCACATTGATATATAAACCCCTAACTCACATATTAGCTCCTTGTGGATTCGACCTCGACTCTTAGTTGGGTTTCTATTATTGCAAATGACCGTTTCATACCTCTTTTGAGGTGTGCATTTGGACGCGATCAAGCCACATGACTTGATAAAAGTTTAGAGCGATTTGGGAATCATGGTAGACAGTGACTAAGTCTACGGATTTTATTCGGAATAGTGGCTACTTTGCTGATGAAGGTTGAATATGACAGAAAAAAGTTGACTTAGAGTGTTTTGGGGTGTAAGAGCTTGATTATATTTGTGGGATATGATGTTACTTCGAGTTGGAATGTATTGCCGGACTTTCAGTTGATGTCAATAGGGAATGAACAGACTTGTACAGCCGGTGGACGGGCATCGGCTAAGGAGTGTTTACTAATTTCGTAGTAGTGGTACCTAGCGAGCGTCGTTGGAAGATGTTGGTACGGAATTCCACATGTGGGTTATCTCGTGTGAGTAGGTTAGTGTTTGCACGATTTTGATGAAGTTTCTACGAAGAGTTGTACTTACTACCCGACAGATGGTCGAACATGCGATTGTGGTTGATAATTTGAAATGTTCATGAAAAGTTTAACAAGAGACTACGAGAAATTTGGTGGGTTGATGGTGCGAGATCATGGTAATCGAGAAGTAGGAATCTTGTGGGTTTTACATTTATGTGATGGTAGCTTAACGCTAAGTGGGGGAGCCCACCGTACACAATTCGATCGCTTGTTTGTCTACTTGTGCCGTTTCTGATTATTAGTGCATTGGTGGATTAATTATGACTAAGAAAAGAAAACATCAGGGGGTAATTCGATCAAAGAACTTGATGAACGGGTGTTATATTTTTCCTTATCGATTCATGTGCAGGTTCTGGGAAGACTCGGAGTTTATGCTTCTTGTGGATGTGAGTACATGGAAAAGAATTCATCAGGTTGCTTCTTTGGGAGTGTTCAGGTTCTAACGGAGCGTTGGAGTTTGATTACATTCGGGACCAGGTTAGAGTGGGTGAATCTCAACTATGGCTCTAATGGGTTTAAGGATGTAAGTGCAGTGTCTAAGGATTTTTGGGTTCCTTATATGGCTGAAGACCGGGATTTTGAAGCACAGTTTGAAGAATACTTGGGGAATTTTCTATGTTATCATCGGGTCTGCTGGGTAGTATTGGAGAAATGGGAGAAATAGTTTTGGATTCGCGCAAGGTCTTTCAGAATGGGTGTACCAGTTGGAGATGCCATTGTGTACGTGGGGATGGTATAAGATGGTTCATGGGTATTGAGATGATGTGGTCTCGTGATTCAGGTCACTCGAGATGAGTGCTTATTGAGTTCGTTATGTTTTTTAATGGAGCTATTATTATCTCTAGGGCAAGTCAAGTGTAAATTAGAAGAAGTTGGGTCGGTTATTAATGGTTTGAATCAGCATGATTGCGGCAGTGATTAGTTCCTTCAGCGTGTTGAGTTATATAGGTGGTTGATAGTTGTACGTGGGGGCTTAATATCCACCATAATTTGATTTATTTGGGAAGTATTTGATTATAATGGCCTTGTTATGTGTAAATAGATCCCGGAAGAGTTATGGCGATTTAGACCAACTCTTGAGGTTTGTATTTTCGGTTATGGGAATTTAGGTGCGCGTTGAAATGGTTCTTCTAAAATAAGTTAGGTGAAAGGTTTCTAGCCAATGAAGTGTTTGTTCTACTGGGGGTTCAGGGGTCATGATAAAGTTCTTGTACTGTCGCTTTGCGGCATGACATGTGCAGTGAGCGATATGGAAATTGGAAGTTGAGAATCAATGTCACGGTTTAGTTTGTTTAGGGATGTCCCAAGCTCGGATGAGCGGGGGAAAGGATCTAGAAGTTCAGAGTAAGATGACATTATCTTAGTGTCACCTGAGAAGGGGGTCCTGTGTAAGAGGCTTTATGTATTGAATTGCAGATTCTTGATTTGCTTTACAAAATTAGCACGGTTGGTGGTATGGAGGTGCAGGCTTTTCTACCTAGTGCGGAAGATCGTGGTAGCGTATCCCACAGGGAAATTGTGTAAGTGTGACATGTTAGTCACTCGATTGTTAAGGATAGAAACCAAGTATGAGGATTCTGGTATTATCGCTAATGCGAGAGTTCATGCTTGAAAGGTGATCTATTCATTTTGTTTGGATTGTGGGAGTTTGCTTCAGATTGGACGGTTGCTCGTGTATGTCATGAATAAGGCCATTATGGATCCTTGGAAGGTTGTCGGCCTAGTATGGTATGATCAGAATCGGTTTGAGGTCCGTTTGTGGAACTAATGTGAATTGTATACTCTACATCAGGTTGGGTATGTTCATTCAGCATAGCACTGTTCGTGGAGGAATCTTCAGGCATTGGATTTTATTCCCGTTGTTCCATGTAATACTATATTATGCCAGGTGGGTTGTGAGACAACTTGATTATTCGCACATGTGTGGTGATCCCATGTAGTTTGTGGTGTTATATGCGCAAGATGGCTCTCTAGATGGAGGTTATTCATTGCACCTTAGTCGTGCTTGAGTTTTGCAGCGTATGTCATTATCCATCTCCCCAGGGTTGTGTTATAAATTTGGTGTGCTTGTGGTCGATATTCGGGTGTTTCGTAAGTAAAAGCATTAAGGCTTGATGTGTGTTTCATTATTGATTGTTATGTGAGGATCGGGTGGCACACCGCTAGGGGTAAGTTGTGTGGATCGGGTTGCGCCCCCTAACGATGTCATGTATGGATCGGGTTACATGCCGCAAGAATGTCATATTTTGATCGGCTTGCACGCCGTAACAGTGATATGCTAACTACGTTTCCTAATACTTATTTTGTGTACCTTGTTCCCATCTCTAAGATAGAGCCATAACATTGGTTTGGCTGTTTTATTTGTTACGCGGGCTGGATGGTTCTTTGCCAGAGTTCGTTCTTCCCTATGGGTCACATTCGAGTTGTAGCTAGTTGGCGCTGTATGAGATTTTAGACGGTGTTGGAGGTGGATTATTGCCCGAGCAGCTTGTATTGGGTGAGACGAGGTTATTGGATCTGAGATTAGTGCGATCGGATTTATGCATGGTTTATAAAAAAGAAAATATCGTTACTCGGTTCGGAATGAGGTAATAGTTCTTGTCAGGTGGAGAGACCTCATGATCTATTGATTTGGCAGTTGGTGATGAGTTTCTACGCATATATTTCGTCGTGGCAGTATTGCGAGAGTTGGAACAGGACTTATATGTGCTATGAGGTGCACTGCGGGCATCAGATTCGTGAAATTACATCTATTGTGGTTGGAGGATGTTATTATGGGCAAACGCTTATGTGGTGCATGGTGCGATTTCAGTATAGGTGCATGATCATGTTTTGGTACAGTGTGTAGTGATTGATATGGTGTTCGTACGCTCGAATCAGGTCTCGTAGAGAATTCCAAATGTTGGAATTTGGTTCTAAGGCTTGTGAGCTAAGGTAGCAGGAATGGTCTTCAGTCTGGCTCAAGCTAAGGTGCTCACATGGGTTGTAGTGGCACGAGTAGGTGCACGAGGTGTCAAACTATTATTTTGGACAACTCCAGAATAGTTCTTTGCACGTTCGTGGACAAACATATGTTTAGGTGGGGGAGAATGTGATGACCTGACCGGTCGTTTTGAGATCTAATGCGTCTTTTGGAGGTTTAAGGCCGTGATTAGCTTCACTTCAGGTTTTACGAAATGTATGTGTGGTTGGAATTGAATTTCGGTAAGTTTAGAGATTCGGATAGAAACTTCTCATTTCGAAAGCTTAAAGTTGAAAGAGTTGACGAAGGTTTGACTTTTGAGTAAAAGACCTCGGAATTGGGATTTGAAGGTTCCAATAGGTTTGTATGATGATTTCGGACTTGGGCGTATGCTCGGGTTGAATATCAGACCGCCCGGGAGCATTTCAGCGCTTGTTGTGAAAAGTTGACGTTTGAAGGTTTTAGAATTCCATAAGTTTGGTTTGAAGTGGATTATGATATTATCGATGTCCGTTTTGGGTTCCGAGCCTTGGGATAGATTAGTATCGTGATTTATAACTTGTGTAGAGTTTGGCATCATTCCGGGATGTTTAAGTATGATTCAGACGCGTTCGACAAAGTTTGAATGTTTGAAAGATTAAAGAAAGGTTTCAATCGTTGATTCGTAGTTTTGATGTTGTTTGGCGTGATTTGAGGCTTCGACTAAGTCTGTATTGTGTTTTGGAAATTTTTGGTATGTTTGGATGGGATCCGGGAAGGGGGGCGAATCAGATTGGAATCGGATCGAATTTTGGACTTAAAGGATTTCTGAAGCTTAAGGCTTCTCGTGTAATCGCACCTGCGAGACGTTGGCCGCAGGTGCGGCATTGTGGTCGCAGAAGCGACATTTGTTCTGGAGCTGGGATGGCCGCAGATGCGAGGATATTTCCTCATTCTGCGAGCCAGAAGATGCGAAGAATGCTCCGTAGAAGCGGAATGCGAGCTGAGCCGCTAGGGTCGTAGAAGCGGAAGGTCTCTGCATGTGCGAGTGCGAGTGCGCATGAGCGAGGGCCAGACCGCAGAAGCGGTCACATAGGAGCGGAATTTGGTCCGCAAAAGCGGATTTGTTGGGCTTGGAGAGAACCGCACCTGCGATGGATTCTTTCACAGGTGCGGCTGATGGACCGGTGGTGCGAAAGTCGCTGGGCAGGATGCTTGATTTAAGTACGTGGCTTAGGCTCATTTCACCTCATTTCTCTCATTGGAGCCGACCTTGGGGGCGATTTTGGGGTGCCATTCTATTCATCCTTCGTGAGGTAAGTGGTTCCTACCATTGTGAGTTACATAAATGGAATATATATGGATTTAAACTTGAACAATTGTGAAATTTTTTGGGATTTTAAGAGAAAACCTAAAAATTGGTATTTTAGGATGTTGACCACGATTTTGGAAATGGAATTAGGAATAAATTATATATTTGAGTTCGTAATGTTATGGGTAATGATTATCTTTGAATTGTTTTTGAATCGGGGCACGTGGGCCCGAGAGTTGACTTTAATGAATTTTCGAGCGGAGTTGAGAATTGTTATAAATTAATTAAATATGATGTTGGAGTATATTTTTATTGGGTTTTCATGATTGTTTGACTAGTTTGAATCGATGGGATTTTGGTTTGAGGTGTTAGAGAGGCGCTGGAGCCGGTTATGGAATTTCGAAGCGAGGTAAGTCTCATGTCTAATCTTGTGAGGGGGAAACTACCCCTAGGCGATATAAAATTTATGCGCGACTAGTTGGGTGTTCTATGTACGCACGAGGTGACGAGAGTCCGTACGTAGTTAAAGCATGTTTATGTCTGGGTAGACTTAGGACTTTATCATGTAATATTTGAATTATTTGAACTCATTCTGCTAGCTTGATTAATTGAATTTTATAATTAAAATTGATTTATATATATATATATAGTTGTTGGCAAGTTACTTGAGAAACGATAAAAGTTATATTCACTTTGTGCTCATGTGCTGTATTGTAAGCATGTGTCTCCTAATTCAATAATTCTCTTCCTTTCTTGTGGAGCGGGCCGAACGCCTCGTCAGTATAATAGATGCATCTATGGTGCCTCTCGACCCTCGGCAGTGTACACATTATTCGGGATCAGGCCATACGACATCGGCATAATCGTGTGTTATATTGCTAGCAGTCCGAATATTCACGAAATTATACTTTCACTGATACCTGTCATTTATATGGTATTCCTTATTCCTTTGATATTGTCACTTATATTTTTTGAGCCGTTGGGATAGGATACGAGATTGAGAAGTTTATATCGTTAAAAGAATTTTTGAAAGAATATGTTGGTTACCGTTTTATCCCCTTATTATGTGGTGCTTCATATCTTCTTACGATTGATCATATTGCTTTATTGGAACTCCAGTAAGTGTCGACGTCGACCCCTTGTCACTATTTCTCCGAGGTTAGGCTAGATACTTACTGGAAAAGCGTTGATTTACGCACTCATGCTGCACTTTTGCACTAAATGTGCAGGATCTGACAGGTTCATTTGATGGTCATCTGAGCGCATAGGCGCAGCTGCCGAGGAGACTGTATGGTAAGCTGCATTCCTGGCTACGTATCGCAGCCCAGAGTCTCCGTCGTACTATTTACTTTGTCATGTCTTATTTACATTCCAGACAGATGTTGTATTATTATTGTACTCCTTAATAAATTCTCATGCACTTGTGACACCGGGTTTTGAGATATGCTAGTTGTTGCTTACAGATTTATATATTATTGTCGCCTTTCATTTCTTTTATATACTGCTTCTACTTATGTACGTTCTTGTTGATTTAAAAGTGTAAATTCCCTTCCATAATAAAATTTATGATTTTGAAAGTAATAAAATGAACAATTAATGTGATAACCGTTGGGTTGTCTAACGGCGACGTTAGGCGTCATCATGGTCTATAGCAGGGTTTGAGTCGTGACATTATTAAAGCAATACGATCTAATATATTTAAACAACCCCGTTCATAATTTAATTTAATTAATATTTTTTAATATTGATCGCGCATCGCGAGTAGGACTATCCCTAAAAAATAAAATTTTGGGCACAAATATGGAACCTAAAGGTGAAAAAGGATAAAAGAGAAACTCAAATGACGTACGACCTTAGATCATTAGTATACTCCTTAGGTCCTCATCTAAACACAATCTCTACCTTCAAGCCTTCTTTTGTCCTCATCTAAACACCTTCGCAACCTCCAAAACCAAAACTCTCCCCACAACAGGTGTGTATTGACTTCAATTTTAAATAAAGACAGACTATGTACAAACTACAGTTGTAACTCTTATTGGAGGGAAGAGGAAAAATATACGGAGCAGTTAATTTAATTCCACCACCATCCCCTTAGTTTCCTCTCTCTCTCTCTCTTTCTCTCTCTCCTTAGCTTGAAGAACAAGAGTTTGAGTTTAGTACTAGCCACCCAAGAACTGTACAAATTTAACCGAATCTTCCTTCTTCTCCCCCACCCAACCCCCCCTTTTTCTACCCACCCCTTTAACCCATATCCCCAAATTCTCTTAAGAATTGAGTCTTTTTTCCTTCTCTCCCTTCCATGATACTTCACCATGTCCAAAATGAAGCATTTACTCCGTAAACTTCATATCGGCGGTGGTGTAGCCGATCAGCATCCCCACCACCCCGCTCATCACCCCCCTCCTCCTCCACCTCTTCACTCTCCTCCGCCTTTACTTGATCCGAATCAGCAAACGACGAACCGGTTTGAGCAATCTGGGTCAACTTCATCTGTGTCCCCGACACAATCTGGGTCAACTTCATCCGCATTGGCGAGAGCCGCGGCTGAGTCGAATTCGGGTTCGCTTTCCGATTCTGCTGACTTTAATTACTTCGAGGAGGAGTTTCAGGTTCAATTGGCTTTGGCGATCAGTGTTTCTGACCCGAATTCTCGTGAAGATCCAGAAACGGCCCAGATCAAAGCTGCACAAGAGATTAGCTTGGGCTGTTCCCCTTTGGAAAATCCTGTTGAGTTCCTTTCACTTCGTTATTGGGTATGAATCAATCCTCCTTTTGGTTTTCCTTATTCGCTTTTGCAAATTCTCAATTTAGGTTCAATTTCAACTTTTTTGCCTATGGATGGAAAAAATACTGAAACTCTGCTTCAAATGATCCTAGTTAGACACATAAATTATCTAAAATTAGACTGCCTGACCTTTTTTGTATTATTTAGGGGACAAGGTAAGGGGATAGTGAGAATCAACTCACACCTATTGAGCAAAAGACCCCCACCGATACTACTCGGCTGTACACGTCTTTCATAATTGGACTGCTTGAACTTGTGCTTCTAGATAGCATCTAAATCATAGGCCTCTGGTAATAGGATCAAGCTATAAATTCAGAAATTTGAACTTTACAGCCAATTAAATTAGCATAAAATTGGAAATCAGGCTTTATATTTGAAGCTCTATTCATTTCATTGTAAGTGCTCTAGCTACACAGTCCTCATCTCCACCTTACACATGTTCCATGTGTTTGCTTAAATGTATGATGTAAGCATCCATCCCACCGACCCTGGGGAATGCATCTTGCATGGATTTTGACCCACATTCTTGTAGCAACATCTAATTTTGTTTTGTGTACGTGTCTTCTTCTAAAAACCTTTTAATTCAATCTATTTTCCTGTAATATCGCCTCGTATAAAATCTTTTAGTATCCCCTATAAGAAGACAATGAGTGTAGGTTCCAACTATGAACTATGGGGTTGATCTAGTTGCTATTAATCGCTTTCCTCCAAAGCCTTTAGGCTAAACTAGCTATTTCAAGTAACTAGATTCCACAAAAGTCAGATATCCCTTTTAATGCATCAATCGATTGGGATCTTGTTACATTTAAGTTTTAGATTACCTCATTATAAATGCTCTATCTCGTAACCGTTGTCGTGTTAATTGAAGCGTTATCCATCCACCTACATTTTGTATTTTATTGAGCCATTAATGAGAACCCCCACCCGTGCACGACTCTTACTTTATCGGTTGGATACAAATACTGTTTTGATAAAGTATCCTTTAATTGTGAATTCTGCAATAAAGCAACAAAAGTCTAGTTTCTAGCTATTTGACTATCACTAGTGGTGTTTTATCAACCCAATTTGAAACTTACAATTGCATGTATTACATTCCACTAAAAATGCTTTACAAATTTTAAGTGAAAACAACTTGATTCATAACTAAAATTAAAAATAGCCAGTCTAACAAAATAACATGTCTTTAAAGTAAAGTAATATGTCATTGTTTTTAAAAGATTGTTTGAAAATATACAGATGTGAAAAGCTTATAAGTATGTCAGATATTAAGAAGTGAACAAAAGTTAACATTTTGGTTCCGAGTTACCTTTTGTACATAGAGGGAGATACCTACACTTTACATTCAAAAGTAATGTTCAGTCAATGCTTCTTAATGTTTCAGCTCCGAAATTAGATCATTTGAGTATTCTCAAATATGAACCTTTAGAGATTATTTCAGATTTCAGTAAAGTCAAACAGCTCATTGTAACAATTAAAAATATACTGATAAAAAAACAATTAACAATATAAGCTTGGAGGTCAATTTGAATTACATTCTTCATCTTTCGTAACAACACCATCATTTCATGGAACTAAATAGATGCTTTCTGCACCATTTTAATTAGGAGTTATCTAGAATGTAGAATTTGTTAGGTATTTATGTTTAGTTACTCCTAGTATCTTCATGTGGGTTTGACTTAGTTTATCTTTTTGATAACTGAAAAATATCTCAGGGCCAGTGGCACACATTTCGAAACTCGGTGGATAATTGGTTCACCCTCTACCCTTCTCCATTTAAATATTAGGCTTTTATTTGTGAAATTGTGGCAGAGTTCAAGTCCGTGATGTGCGCCTAACCCGCATCACATGATGTATTCTTACGACCAAAGCCCAGGGGCATGTGGGTTTGACTTAGTTATGTTAAATATATGGCATTCTCTACCTTAGTCTTTTTGGCTTGAACTATTAGGAGCAATGAATTTTGTGAAGTAGGTTCAAATGATTCAGTTTCATTGAAACTCAAATTTTTGAACATTAAAAACAAAAACAAAATAAATAAATAAATAAATAAAAAACCCAAGCCGAAGGCTGGTTTGCTACTCACTATTTGGGATTGGTTTAGGCAGTGATAATCTAAAATAATCTCAAAGATCTTCAATCAAATCCTTGGGACCCCAATTTGTATTCTACATAGATACAAGTGTTGGGTATTGGTGCATGTCGATGTACTTGATCCTCCTCTCTGAAGTTTATGGTACATGGATATGGTAAACATTGGTGCTTGTAGGTTGAGTCATCACAAGTAAGCATTAGAAGATTGATATAAACATTTCTATGTACAACCTTTTGCATAGTTAGTCTTATGCTTCTAGGAGTTCCTTAAGTACTATTTTTGAGTTTTCAAGATTAATAAGTGCAATACCACATTTAAATCATGGGATAGCGCTACTAATATAGTGGATGAACTTTGGAGTCTTCTTAGTTGCTATAATTGCTATCGTCCAAAGCCTTTAGGCTAAATTGGCTATGTCAAGTGGCTACACTCTGTAAAAGTGAGATGTCCCTTTTAATGCATCAATAAATTGGGATCTGGTTACTTTTAAGTTTTAGATTACCTCATTAAAAATGCTCTACCTTGTAAACTTAAAACTTACTGGCCAAAGAATTAGTTTGCGGAAAATCTAGCTATAAACTTAATTTAGTTCTGAACTTGTGTTATATTGCTTCTGGCTATGAACTCATATCACTTAAAGCACTCATATCATCTTTGCCATGCACTAGTCCTTCTACTTTTGCATCAACCCACCCGCAGGGCAACCCGCTCCTCTACACCAAAAGAACAAAAAGAATAAGAAGAAAAATGATAGGGGTGTGCAAAGGTTGAAACCTATGCTTTAGTTGAGATGTCTAATTTTGTGTGTGTGATGGGAGCTTATTTTGGTATATTTTTTATTGAAATTAGTATTCATACCCGTGAGTTGCTTGGAGAATATTAAATATAACTTTTCATGAGAAAATATTACTTGAAAAATACGCTGTAAGAAGAATGTAAATAATATTACTTTATGAACGTGTAAATGCACTGGATATCCATACATTTAAGTCTATCCAAATTCTACCATTTTTTCTTGAATTACAATATTATTATTTAAGTACTTGAAGAAATTGAAACAAAATCAGGATAAAGTTTGCATTTAAAATGTTTAAAATATTTATCATCTTCTTGTTTTCTTCATGAACTAGTAGATAATATTATTACATAAACACGTCAATTGATAAATGTTGGTGTAAAAATATGAAAACATATCAGTAATAATATAATTAATATGTTGGAAAGTTGCCTCTTTTGATAGATATATATCCCTTGGAGAACATTTTTGGCCGACCAAGAAACCTTGCTATGGTGCACATTTCCATTTGTATATTGTTCGTACCAATTGTCACCGTTGCGAGAATGCTGAAATCTGCTGGCGTATTTTGGATCAGATATAAATTTTGAGAATAATAGGTTTTTAGTTAAGAAGACGTTGGTGATGGAGTTAAGGGCAATAGTTTTTTTTTTTTTTTAAAAGACGTGGGTCTTGGGGTTAGGTAAGGTTAATTACTTATATTTTGAAATTTAAATGTTAAATTAATTTTTTGGGCATTTTGCCGTTTGGATAATTTTTGCAGATTTTTGTGTTGATAGTTACAACATTACATCCAACTTCCACATAACTTAGCAACAAAAATCATAAAAAGAACTTTCACGTCTAATGTAATTAGAAATACCGCATTTCACAACTATATTAGCATAATTATACACACTAATTCTAAACTAACTAATTTTGTTATATTATTTATTTATCATATCCTAATATTGCCAATTGTCTTGAGCAATGCCAAGTGACTTATTATTAGGTTGCCGCTTGGCTTAAAGTGGATACTTGAAAGAAGAAATCACATAAATAATTATTTGCATAGGAGAACATGGATAAGAATCAATCATGGAGGTAGGTTAGAATTGTTGTTCCAAGCCCGCATTTGGGAAGATATCAGTCGTGTTTTTTTTTTTTTTTTTTTTTTTTTTTTTTTTGTTGAAGCAACAAGAACATTTCCATTTCACTGGCTTAATTTTATAAAGTAATCCATCCAACACTGTAAAATAGCATCTTCAAGAAAATTGAAAGATTCGCCAGCAGAAAATAGAGCGAATATACATTGAATTTCATTATCTCTTTGTTTGGTCTTCCTTTTTTTTTCTTTAATTCCGTTTTTCTCCTTTAATTTTTTTTACAATTTATTTACCATTGTTTCCATGTTGTCACTCCGTTGAGAGGGACTTCTCCAAAACCCAGCACCATAAAACTTGTTCCACATTTCCTTCTCCAGCGCCACCACATCCTTATCGGATTCCAGGTTGTTTCCGCCGTCAACCACCGCGAGCGGGGTGGTGCCGATGGGGTGTATTGAAAGCTCCGTGTCTTCAAAGAGCACCAAAAGCCCTTTCTTCATCAGTCGACGTCGGCGTTTCCTCGTCAGTGCCTTCCGGCAAAGTCCCGCTCGCAACTTATACATAGCCAGCACGAGGAGATTCACCAGCCCACAAGGGCAGCAGCAACAAATCGCCGCACATTCCGCTGTCGTTCCGCCGGCGACCTCCGCGAACCGCGCCACCTTCCGAACCCCACCTCTTGACGACGAATCTTGGCCTGATATCAGTGGCTGCCGGCGCCGGTCCACTGAAAGTGATGAAGGTGCACGGAGGACTATCTGTTTTGTCATAATCAGAAAAATAAGATTTTTCTCCCCAAAACTATTCAAAAATTAAAGAACCCCACCAGAGATTTTGGTGGGTGGTGGAGGAAATGGCAGTCGTCGGCCTTGGTGAGAGGAGAGAGGCATCAGAGATTTTGGTGGGGTTTAAGTCGTGGGGTTGAATTTTCTGGTGATATGTTTTTTTCTTGTTTCTGTGTAAAAAAATATTAAGTATATAAATAAATTACAAACTGCAACACAAAAAACATGGTAGAAAATATTAATTTCTTTTTTTCATTGGAAGGTTTAATAAATAAAAAAAACTACCAAACAAATGTGGCAGGAAGTATTAATTTTTCTTAAACGTGGGAGGAAGTACTAATTTTTTAAAATTGGCAGGTTTAATTTTTTTATTTTAATTTTCTATCTTCTATTTTAAAATAATGTTGAAATTTTTGTTGGAGTTTTGTCCTAAAAAGTTAATATTGATATGTTATAGTGATGATACTTGGCCAAATATTCATCGAAATAGCATCAAATCTTTGTCTACTATTCAAAACTCTTCAATTGTCTAAATTTATCAATAAATTTTTGAGTGATATTTATTTACATTATTTTTTCAATCAATTCAAATTTTAAATATCCAAATATTATATTTATTTCCTCTTTTTGTACATTTTCTCCTAGTGCTATATGATTAGTTTTCCCATTTAGTATTTTACTTATAACTAAAATACCCTTAGTTTTTTATTAAATTGTAATTTTGAATTCATCAAAAGTATAAAGAGAGAAGCAGCAACAACAACAACAACAAGCCCAGTATTTTCCCACAAGTGGGGTCTGGGGGGGAGGGGGAGATTTACGCAGCCTTACCCGTACCCTAGAAGGACATAGAGGCTATTTCCGATAGACCCTGGACCGGAGAACGGATGACAAAAGTAATGGCAACAAGAAGGAATAACAAGATAAAAATACTGAAGCCAAGAAAACAGTTAAACTCTAGGTAATAATAGCAATCTGGGTATAAAAGGATATCATACTAACACTAATGCTAGCGAACGGGGAAAGACAAAGAGATACGCTCGACTACTTACTAACCTTCTACCCTAAACCTCGGCCTCCACACCCTCTTATCTAGGGCCATGTCCTCAGTCAACTCCAGCTGCTTCATGTCCAGCCTAATAACCTCGCCCCAAGACATCTTAGGCCTACCTTTATCCCTCCTGATACCCACTAATGGGGCTTCTATACTTATCTTCTTAACATGCCCGAACCATCTCATCCTTGCTTCCCGCATATTTTCCTCCACAGAAGCCACTCCCACCTTATCCCGAATAACTTCATTCCTAATATTATCCAACCTGGTATGCCCGCACATCCACCTTAATATCCTCATCTCAGCTACTTTTATCTTTTGGACATGAGTGTTCTTGACCGAGCAACACACTGCGCCATACAATATAGTCGGTCTAACTACAACCTTGTAGAACTTACCTTTAAGTCTCAGACTAAGTTGCTCCGACATGGCAGTTTAGGTGCCGCACCCTTGTCGACATAATACTAGTATGGGTGTGGGTATGGGATCCGTACCGGATCTGGTCAAACAATTTTGGGTACTTTGACCACGAGGGACAGAAATATTCGAGACGAAATATAATTTGATTACCGAAATCAGAACTAAAACTAGGGTAAATTTGAAGAAAATAACATATCTTATCTAGGAAATCAATCTTTTACTTATCTACAACTTGAGAATAAAAAGGAAATCCACACTTTACAAGCTATACGTAAGTATTCCACAAAATTTCTCATAAATTAAAGAGATTTTTACTTTTTTATCATTTTTAGCCGGATCCCCGCACCCGTATCCGTACTAGGATCCGTATCCCCGAATCTTAAAATTTACATCTTGAAAGATTCGACCTCTAGATCCGCACCCATGTAGGACACCCACGCCCGTGTTCGAGCAACTTAGGTCTCAGCGGCACATTTTTATCACATAAGTCACCGGATGCGAGCCTCCACTTCATTCATCCAGCTCCGATACGGTGCGTGAATATCCTCATCAATCTCCTCGATACCCTGTATTATTGATCCAAGGTACTTGAAACTACCTCTCTTGGAGATAACTTGTGTATCAAGCTTCACCTCCATGTCCGCTTCCTGGGTAACGTTGTTGAATTTGCACTCCAAGTATTCCGTCTTGGTCCTGCTCAACTTGAAACTCTTAGACTCTAGGGTCTGCCTCCAAACCTCCAGCCTCTCATTAACACCACCCCGTCTCTCGTCAATCAGAACTATGTCATCAGCTAATAACATACACCATGGCACCTCTCCTTGAATGTGTCGCGTCAATGTGTCCATCGCCAAGGAAAATAGAAATGGGCTAGGAGCTGATCCGTGGTGTAACGCCATCACAACCAGAAAGTGTTCTGAGTCTCGTCCCGCCGTCTTAACCCGAGTTTTAACTCCATCATACATGTCCTTAATCACCCTAATATAGGCTACTGGGACCCCTTTAGCTTCCAAGCATCTCCAAAGCACCTCCCTCGGGACCTTGCCTTTTATTATTTTGTTCAGAAGTCTAAATAGAGTAGCCGTCTATTATTCATATTCTTCAATTTGTCTAAATTTATAAATAATACTTCTGTCTATTATTTACTGTCTTTGTAATTTTATCTTGATTGTTTTTTTGGTGTTTAAAATTTTTTCATGAATAACTGTGAAATTTATCAAGTAGCTTTGTAGTATCTTGACACTAAACTTAATCTTATGAATAAGTATTTTTTTGTCCTAAATTGTCAAATGACTTTTTATTATGCTACCACTTGGCTTAATATGGTGTCTTTGCCTTTCTTTTTAATATATATAGATTACATACTTAATACTGTGGCAGAGAATAAGACTTTGGCTCATATGCCTAATGTGCATATTGTGAAATTTGAACGCCTGCTACCTGCCAGATTCCTCTCATTATTTAACTTACGTAAACACAACTTCAATTGACTCTATTTTGTCAGAAGTGATAAATCCTTCTAATACAACGATGGCAACAATTATGCATATATCTCAAGCTAGTTGGGGTATTAGTGATATTACTAATACCTAAGTTTAGATTATTAATACAATTTTTTTAGAAAGGCAACAGTGTTTTATAAATCTCCAGCACAAAGACTGTGCTTGGAACGATATTTACAGTTCAAAAAGCAAAAGTAATCCTTAATCTTCTTACAAGGATTCAATAATGTCTAATAGAGATTCTGCCTCTTCCATGATTTATTCTTTACAACGAAAATAAAAAGAATATACAACTCATCGTGATTTTCTGACTCATCGTGATTTTTTGATTTGGGCTGCTTGATACTTCCTTCAAAACATCTTGAGTTTCTTTCCCTCCAAATTGTCCACCAAATACTTGCAGGTAATATTCTCCATCATGTCATCTGTTTCAAAGTTCCTCCCATTTGTATAAATTAACATTGTCAGAGGTTCCTTGAGATGCCCTTAAGCCTTCATTTAGAAGGCACTTCATTGAAGGCTTCACCATGTTTGGGCGTCTGCCTAAACAAAACCAACCAATGTTCGTGGATCGCTATCGTATCTGATCTCACGCTAATTTTGTTCTTCTTGTGCTAGCTAAGCTTCCGGTGCATATCTATTTTCTTACTTCTACTTATCGTATACTCTTACTCTAGAGTGTTTTACCAAGTCTTTAGGTAAGTACTATAGAGTAGTTGTTAGACCGATTATATTATATGAGGCGGAGTGTTGGCCAGTCAAGAATTCTCATGTCCAGAAGATGAAAGTAGTTGAAATGAGGATGCTGAAATGGATGTGTGGGCAGACTAGGAGATAGAATTAAGAATGAGGATATGTGGGATAAGGTGAGGGTGTCCTCCGTGGTGGACAAGATGCGGGAAGTGACACTGAGATGGTTCGGGCATGTGAAGAGAAGATGCATAGATTCCAAAGTTAGGAGGTGTGAGAGGTTGACTATGGTGGGTCAAACGAGAAGTAGAGGGAGGCTAAAGAAGTATCGGGGAGAGGTGAAAGACAGGACATGCCACATCTTCAACTTGCTGAGGATATGACCCTTGGTAGGAGGGTGTGGAGGTCGGAAATTATGATAGAAGGTTAGTAGGTAGTCGAGCGTATTTTTTTTCAAACCCGTAGTATTTGTAATTTTCTCATATTTCCTTATTCTTAGATTTCTATTACTACCTGTTGCTTCTTTTGCTTCAGTTATCTTATTATTTTGATATTATTCCTGCTTCTTTTTCGTGGCTTCCCTACTATTGTATTTCTTTTTCAACACTGTTGTGACTATGCTTTCCTTGAGCCGAGAATTTATCGGAAACAAGCTCTCTATCTTCACAAGGTAGGGCTAAGGTCTGCGTACACACTACCCTCCCAAGATCCCACTTGTGGGATTGTACTAGGTTTGTTGTTGTTGTACTTTTACTCATCGTAAATTCTTACTCTAGAGTGTTTCCCCAGAGTTCAAGCCTTTGATTGACTCCTTTGTTAGTTCCATCAATTAACATGTTATTGTTTGCAACAATAAAACAACTATGCTCCGTCCATTACAAGTTGGAGATGGCTATATATATTCCCACTGATCATATTCAACACAATATTGTACGCAAATAGTAAAAATCATGGAACCATATTGTGCTATTGGTTAGTTCATCCATAACTAGAGTAAACAAGTGAGATCAAAATAGATTCTTGGTTTAAACTGTTATGGGGAACTCATGTATATCAACTTTTGCTACTTCTAGTGCTCATGACAACCCCTTTGCACAAAACCT
Source organism: Nicotiana undulata (assembly GCA_005239495.1). Lineage (NCBI taxonomy): Eukaryota > Viridiplantae > Streptophyta > Magnoliopsida > Solanales > Solanaceae > Nicotiana > Nicotiana undulata. Next base: position 58,535 of record ML250323.1, on the reverse strand, counting down.
TAATGATATTTATGTTCTCATATGTAAGGTGGGCTCTCTTCCCACTACTTACCTGCGTCTCCCATTGGGCGCTTCGCATAAGGATACTACGGTTTGGAATCCAGTGATCGAAAGGGTTGAAAAAAGATTAGCAGGCTGGCAGAAACGATACTTGTCAAAAGGCGGTAAGGAAGTGCTTATTAAAAGCACTTTATCGAGTATGCTCACCTATTACTTGTTCATGTTGCAAGCTCCTGTGAGCATCACAGAAAAACTGGAGTGGCTTCAAAGGAATTTTCTTTGGGATGCGGCGGATGGAACTAGAAAGTTTCATCTAGTGAATTGGCAGATAGTCACTTCCCCAAAGAAGTGGGGTGAACTTGGAGTAAAAGATCTTAGGATATTCAACAGAGCTTTGTTGGGGAAGTGGTTGTGGAGATTCGGAGTAGAAGAGCACACTTTATGGAGGGAGGTCGTAGTAGAAAAGTACGATTCCACGGGAGGGGGTTGGAGGACCAAGGCGATCACAACACCTTTCGGGTATGGCATGTGGAGGAGCATCATGAAGAATTGGGAAGCCAGGGTGGGAGATGGAAGGAGAATCAGCTTTTGGAATCATAAGTGGTGTGGAGAGGATACTCTCAGGGTCTCTTTCACCCACGTCTTCGGAGTTTCAAACCAGAAGGAATTGATGGTTCAACAGATTCGCAAGGATCATGGGGGGGGGGGGGGGGGGGGGGGAGGGGTTAGTATGGAACCTCTCATTTAGAAGGAACATGCAAGATTGGGAGATTGCAGAGCTCCAAGATTTGTTGGCACTGCTATATGGGCAAGACAGGCCCCAGCCATCTTGTGATTTTTGGAGATGGGGGTTGCATGGCGATGGTTTGTTCACCGTAAAGTCCTTTTACCGGAGTATGTTAGTGAGAGAGGAGGCCACTTTTCCATACTCCTCGATCTGGATTCCTAAGGCGCCCATGAAGGTGTGCTTTTTTGCATGGCTAGCGGCGAGGGGAGTGATCTTGACTGCTGAAAATTTGCGAAAGAGAGGAATTACACTTGTTAGTTAGTGCTACATGTGTAAAAGCTCAGGGGAAGAAGTTGATCATCTTTTGTTGCATTGCCCTGTGTCCTAGGGTTTGTGGAGGAAAATCCTGAATCTTTTTGGTGTTCAATGGGTGATGCCAAGCATTGTAAAGGAAATGTTATATAGTTGGGCCGGTTTCCGTAGAAGAAGAAAGCAAAAGGCGTGGAAGTTCGCCTCGTTAGCTCTCATGTGGATAGTTTGGGAGTAGAGAAATATGAGAGCTTTTGAGGGGATTGAATCTCCTTTTTCACATCTTAAGAATAGTCTTTTATCTTTGATCGCTTCATATAGCCCCTACTTGTATAGAAGATTGGGCGTCATTTGTAGAAAATCATGTTCTGATGTAAATTCTCTACTTTTTGGTATACTTCTTGTATACAGGAGTTTTCTCCGTTTTGATTAATATAATTTACCTTATCAATTTATGTACTTTACATGAAATTATGTCTTCTTTAGGACCCACTTGAGGACTTTTTCAGACACTTTCTCGTACTTTTCTTTTGGGTCAGTTAATATCATTTGGAGATTCTACTTACTCTCGTATGAGTTACCATAAATCTTCTCTTAGTGAAAATATAGCCTATGTTATAATCTATTGAGCATAAATCCAAACTTGTGCTTTGTCACCCTTGTATCATCTTCAAAGTCTACATTTTCTCACTCTTTCCCCAAATTTATTATGTTGTAGACACAATTAAGTAGTTAAAAGCGAGTTCTCTCTAACATTTTAAACTTTTAGATGAGATAGTTACACTCTTCAACATGGTATTTGAGCCAAACTCATCCCTGTAGTTGTGTCTCCTACTGGTGGGCTCCCGTTTTTAATTATTCTTGCTCCAGAAGTCTAATTTTGAGCTTGTGAAGGGGTGTTAAAATGTCTCATATTGGTTAAGGAAATGAGTAGTTTGTCTCTTTATATGGTCTTGAACAATCCCCACCTCATGAGTTAACTTATATGGTTGAGTTAGGCGAAGGTTCATTTCTTTGCATTTTTAGATGAGATGATGACACAGTTCTACATGGTTTCATAGACAGAGGTTTTTAGTTCAAGTCTTACCTCCACTCATTATCTAACAAAATGTTCAGGAACCTAGACCAACAAAAGGAGTTAGGTTTGTATGTAAGAGAGTGTATTGAAGACATAATTAAGTAATTAAAGAGCGCTCTCTCTGACAGTTTAAACTTTTTGATGAGATGATCATACATCTCGACACATTGTATAACCATTCTCGTTGACGCTAGCGTAACATTAGCCTGACCAACCTAAAAGGCATAGCAAAGCCTAAGGCAAGCACAAGAGGTTGTTTTCGTACATAAATCCACTTAGTTTGTCATAGAGGTGATTGAACAGGTTTCTTGCTTTAAAATACTGCCATTTTTCTCTAGCCAAATGCACCACCTATAGCCAATATCCCAGTTCCATTAAGCCCTTCTTACCGTGACCATAATTCACTTATGCAGCAAGGAGCGGGCCAATTATCCACTGAGTTTCAAACTGTGGGATGGTTTGGCCCTCGGGGATTTCTCGATTGTTAAAAATAATTCACTTATGAAGCATGAAGTCTTCAAGGAGTTCAGATACGATGTCTGAAAGCTCAGGAGACATGTATTAAGCGCTTCTGTTTGTTTCCGGTTTAGCTTTTGTCATGTCTTTGTTGTGTAAAGAAGTGTAGATGATTTACCACAATCAGAAACATGGTGTTCATGGAGTTAGGTCTAACTGGGGAAAAGAAAGATTAAAAAGATCAGGGACATAATTAAAGGTAGTGACTGGACAAAGCATGTACTCCTTTTATTCCAAGTAGTTGTCCTATTTTCCTTTAAAGAAGGATATTCCGAGCCTTGGCACATCCCTTTGAATTTGATAGCTTTGTTTAGCCTCCTTTACTATGTCAGTCCCTTCATATTGGTTATGGCTGATCTGAACTTTTTCTTCTGATAAATATGTCTAATCTAAACTTTATGTCTAATTTTTGGAGAAAAGGTATCTTTATTCTTAAACTGAGCGGTATGCATGTCATTAGTGATGAATAATTTAAGACTTTTTTCTTCTCCAATTGAAGTGTTGGGTTAGTGTCATAGTAGTATTCTAAAAGTTGCTGCTTCTGCAGATGATAACATACAGTTCTTTAGCTCCAACTTTGCTTTATAGGTCATTCCAAAAGTTCTTACTTTCTTAAAATGAGAAGTGTGTTTAATTTCATGCAGTGAAAGGTAGGATTGGATTAATGTTTACATTATTTTGAAGTAAATACACCAAGAAGTTAAAGTTTATCTCTTTATTGGACCCACATTCACTTAATATTTAGTTCTTACCTTGATCCTATCTCCTATTGAATTAGAACATTCAACACTGACAAAAGCTGCAGTATAAAAGTATTAATAAACACAGTCGTCGTGTGTGTATAAACAGTTACCGTTACTAGTTTGAACTAAGTTTAGTTGGTAACACCAGAGAAATAGATTTTCACTTACTGTTGCCATGTTAAAGTGTAGTTTTGCACATGATTATGTCCTTATGTTCAAAATTGGACTTTATTTCTGGGGAGGAATATGCTTAGATCCTTAAAATTTGCTGAAAACACTTTCAAGATCCCATGCTGTTCTTGCACGTTTACTTTTAGCAGAATCGGGCTGTCTTTATTTAGCGTTTTGTTTCCTGTATTCTTTGCTTAATTTTTGCATCTTAAGTTTCAGTTGGTACTAAACCTCCTACTTGGTGTTAATGCAGAACTATAATGTCGTAAATTATGATGAGAAAGTGGTGGATGGATTCTATGATGTTTATGGAATTAATTCCAGTGCGGTGGTTCAGGGGAAGATGCCTTTATTAGTGGATCTAAAAGCAGTTTCAGTTTTGGATAATGTTGATTACGAAGTTATCTTAGTAAACCGTGCAGCTGATATGGAACTGCGGCAGCTTGAGGAGAGAGTGTACTTCATGTCCCGGGAATGCCGAGCTTTGAAGAAGGTCCCAGTTACAAGTTTTTTAGTTGAGAAAATTGCCGAGCTTGTTGCTAATAAAATGGGAGGTCCTGTTAATGACGCAGAAGAAATGTCGAAGAGGTGGACTGCAAGGAGTTATGAGCTGAGAATTTCGTTGAACTCTATCATTCTTCCCCTTGGCTGTCTTGATATTGGACATTCACGACATAGGGCCTTACTCTTTAAGGTGACAACAGCTTCAATCTTCCCTTACATTTCGTTACTAGATTGATATGGATGATTAACTTGCTTTAGGATAAATCAGTGTTGGATTAAGTATCAAATTGTTTGGTACTCGTTACCATTTAAGCATTCAGAATCGAAGTATTCCAGGGCTAACTTCATTTTTATCATCTTTAGCACCCACTATTTACTTCAAATAGATCTTTGCAAAAAATTCTGACTTCCAAGGGTAAATGATTGACTTTCTCTTCTGTACTAGTTCATTGCTGGGTTGTTTTCTTTTCTAAAGGAGTCACCATTTTCTCTGATTTCTGTTGGTGTCTTTCCCAGACTCATGCTTCTGACCAATATGGATCATTTAATCTGCTGATAGGTACTTGCTGATAGAATCAACTTGCCATGCAAGCTCGTCAAGGGAAGTTACTATACTGGCACTGATGATGGAGCAGTTAATTTGATCAAATTTGACAATGGAAGGTAAACAATTTTTTGATGGGCATATTTCCTGGATGTATATGTGAACTATAGTGTTTGCTGAAAATATTGGTTTGTGTTTTGAACTTTTTTAAGAGTAAATTTTGTTCTGCTTTCTCAAAAGTAGTCTTTCTAAGAAAGCTTTCCAAGTGGCTATTGAGTTTCTGATCTCTCTCTGTCTCTCTTAAATCTTTTCATCCATGGACCTTGGGCGTAACTCAACTCCAAAAACTAGCTTGTTTTTGGAGGGGGTTGCCCAGGACCCTATAAGGAGACCACAATTCATTTCCTCAACCGATGTGGCACTTAACATTCCCCCTTACACCCAAAACTGGACAATTGGAGCGTGAATAACATAACACAGAAGGGCCCAACATGAGAATCACAATGACATGAATTGATGGGTCTGGCTTTGATGTCACGTGAAGAAATGGACGTTGGGTCAAACTCACCCAAAAAAATTAGCTCGTGAAGGGGGATTACCCAAGTCCACAACCCATTCCCTCAACCAATGTAGGATTTAACGCTCTCAATTCCTTCTTCCTTGTTTATTTCTCACACGCCCTGTTGAAAATCATACAGCGCAGGTGTAAGGTTTAGAGGGTTTTAGATAGGTAAATGCTAACTTCGAAAAAGATGCTGCACTCCTTTTAGCCTGTCCGTATTTTAAGTATAGAGCTGCTTGAGCGACTTAGCAGATATGCTTTTGATTTTGAAACAAGTTTGTTGAACTTTCTGCACAGAGACTACTGCTATACTTAATACTTGCAGATTTATATTATTTTGCGAGAATAACCATTTTAGTTATTCTTCTTTCTTGTTTATTTTATTCCTTCTTGTTTATTATCAAGTCGATGAAGTTAAGTCATACCTAAATTCGTCTTTGTAAAATCTAGTACTGTTTATACTTGTCAAAAAAGAATTACTGTTTATACTTGTCAACAAAAATTAGTACTGTTTATTTCCACTGTACAATCTCTTTTCTGTTGCCAAGTAATTAGTCAAAAGTTTTACTGTCTAAGGCTGGCTATTTTCATGTAGGATATTTGCTATTTTCAGTTCGTTTGCCTTTATCTTCTATTTAGTTCTTTAACCTTCTCTCCGTAGAAATACGACCACGAAAATTTAGGAAATTTTCCAGTAGGATCTGACTGATTATTGGTTTAACATGCAGTGAATATATAATTGATTTAATGGGTGCACCGGGTGCCCTGATTCCCACCGAGGCATCAAGTGGTCAGTTACAAAGTTATGCAGTAGACGTGCACAGTGTTACACCACTTCCTGCTGGTGGTACTATCATTTCAATTCCGGTATTTGACACACAAACTGGGACGGAATCAGGTTCAGTTACTGCTGCTCATGGAACTGCCAATACATGGATTTCAAGGGCTGAACCACCTTTCTACTGCATTGAAGCAAAGGGCGGTAGTGGAAATAGTTCATTTAGAACTGGAAGCACGCAGTTTGAGCATGACTGTGGAAATCTCCTCCCATCATCAGCTAGATTATGTGACACTTCAGCAGTTTCCCATGATAATACATCCATGGCACAGATAACACAAGCTAGAGAAGCTTATGAGCATGTGAACTGTCCTGCAGAAAACACAGATGTTAAACTTCGAGATGTTTTTCCAGAGAGTCAAATGTATTTACAATCAGATTTGATTTTAGGAGTTGTTGCTGGAAAAAATCAATTATCAGAGAATAGGGTTGTTGATACTAGACAAAGTTCAGAAAATAACAAGCAGTCTCTTATAGCCTTCACCGGGATGCAGTTCCCTTACAGCATCACCTATGACACCGGCATTTTGCAGCACAAACAGGAGTATACTGTTACTGCACCTGGAGACACTACATTAAATGATACTTCAGGTGAGAGTTTCCCACCTGTTAGATGTAGAATGGATGAAACAATCCAAACTGGTGATGGAGCATTTCTTGGATTTTAATTTATCCATCTTCGTGAAATGAATTCCTAATTGGAATTAGGGGATCTTTTTTAATTGATTCTTTATCACACTGATATTTTACATCCTTGAATGGCCCCATTGAGAATAACTGGCTGATGACTAAATTATCAACAACTGACATTCCTTTTTTCTATTTAACAACGTATGCTCATTTGTTGTTGTATTCCTGCAAATATTTCTCTTTAGCCAAACAATTACTAGTACACCTATTGTGATTCCCCATACAAGAGTCAAAATGGGGACAAGCATCCATATGATCCCATAGACTTCTTATATGGGTTCCAATTTGGAAAAGAATTGATAGTCTCTATTCCCTATCTCGTATTCTCCATCCCCTAAGTTAGCCTAGTTAGATTCACTTTCCTTTTTTGTGGATTTCTTCACTTATCGCCATTCTAAAAGAACGATCTGAAAGTTGTTTTGCTTGATGAAGGTGATAAATGCTATAGGGAGAAGTTTGGAAATATTTCAGATAACAATTGTACATACAAAGACAAAGAATCAGCTAGTAAAGCAAGGGAAATAGTTACTTGCATTCAGTCCAAGTCTTATACGGTGCAGAAGGACCAGCTTCCAATGCTACGCGGGGTGGCAGAGTGGGAAATTCCATGGGAAGATCTCCATGTTGGTGAACGTATTGGTATTGGTAAGACCCAGTGCTTTAAGTTCATTTTCTGTGATTGTACGTGGATGGGCCGTGCAACCTTGGAAAAAAAGACTCTGTGGCTATATCTAAAATCAAATTTAAGCTTACACCTTTTGCCTTTCTGTAGTAGACATATGAGTACAGCTATCTTGTTTTAAAATGATTGAAGAAAAATGGCAGACGGAATAGTTTTGTATGTTATTCTTAAACTATGTAGCTGACAGTTCATATGCAGTTACCAGATGATGTAAGGTTTACTGTTATTCTTCATTATCTTTAATAAAAATAAAACTGTGTACATACTAATGTGTACTCAGCTATTTAGTATGTTTTCAGATAATAGAGCAGCATCATACTATGCTCTGTAAAAAGCCATTTCTATGGATGTTGCTAAACTTGTTCATAAACAAAAAAGTCAAGTCATTTTCTTTTGTCCTAGTATATGTGTTTTCAGGCTTATTCATTTTAGAATTTCCTAGTATGAGAATATTTCTGTTAATAGGTCATATGTAAATTTATATGAATAATAAGGTGTAAAATAGACGTATTTTGATGATTTTGTTAGATTAGGTACTTGTCAAAACTGTCTTTTGTGTTAGTTTAACTGCTTTTGTTCTTTTGGCAAATTGTAACTTGTACATTGGGTTAGGCTGAATTGGCAGTTGATAAGATCTTTTATTTTATGTATGTGCTATTAGTTACTTAGCCAACTCTTGGGGCTTTGGATCTCCTCCATCTAATTGATAATAGCTGAATGCATTACCTTTCTTAACATGATCAATACACTACTGCCATTCCAAATTCAGTTCATATTTGGACCAATTTCTGGAAACAGAATGGTGTTATATATGTCAATGCTTTTTCAATATCATATTACCGAAAGTTATCATAGTATCCCTTTTTTTGTATTATGAACACTCCAATTCTATAAGAAGTATACTTTGTCGTCACTGGCCACTCGCATTTAACTATCACAACTTCATTCACAGGGCAAAATTTTGGGTGAGTGCCTCCAGTAATATTGTTTGAGTAGGGACTTTTAGTACTTTGCTACAGATTTCCCCCTTCCCTCACCTATGAGGATTGAAGTCCTTTTATCTGCTTACTTCTAGGAAGCAGATTATTTGTTTCTACAGTTTACGGTGTAAATTAGTTATTTGTCTCTGACTAAAGTGAATGAAAACTGAATATCTGTAAGATGGAATGCTCAACCTAATAACACTGAGGTGACTTTTCAGGGTCATTTGGCGAGGTATACCGTGCAGAATGGAATGGCACAGTAAGTCTTATTTCTGATTTGTATATCTATCGTCTACCCTGAGTAGAATAAGAACCATAGTGCATCAGCTCTATTTGACAAGTCCCTTTTCTGTATGTTCCATTTTCCTAAGAAAGCAGAATGAATTTGTCTGTTCATGGATCAGTTTTCTAACTTCTGAAGAGTTCTTTCAAATTGGAGAATGTTATAAAATTCATATATGTATTGTCAATCTTTTCGTTGTATTCTGAAACAGTAGGAACTATTAACACTACATTTGGGTGCATACACGCTTCTTAGCGCACTCTGTATAATTAATGACATGACCAAATATATAGGTAGCTTGTACTTCTCATCGAAGATATTTCAAAAGATGTGATTTGTGAAGGACAATGACAAAGGAAAAGAGAAACAAAAAGTAATGCTGCACAGAATCATATGTGGTTCTCATGATTCTAAGGGGAAGGATAGTTAGGGTTTCCAGTCCACTTTAATTTTAGCAGCAATGCTGCATAAAGTTATCTGGTTTTCCTACGTGATATGCTTGGAATAGAAGATGATAAAGCTAATTTAGAAGTCATTGGACTTGCTGTAACACTCAAACTCACTGTTCCTTCAGATAATAGTATGCAGTAAAGATAAGATCTCTTATTTGGTCTCTATATGTAGCTTAATATATAAGCTGATATTTTCTTCACGAGTTCGCTTCTTCCCATAGTCCCTAAGTTGCAAATTAATCTCACCTATGCTCTTCATTACTCCTCTTTCCTACTTCTCTTGTTACTTAAGCACCTCACAACATCTAAAATTAGTTCAGCCAGACCCTAATTGAGCATTTGCTCCTGATTGCATACATATACACTTTCTTTTTGGATAAGAATGCAAACATATACATTCACATGATGGGAAATATCTTGTACATGTAGTAATGATGGTTTCTCTATGCCAGATCAATCTACACCTAGCTTAATGTTTTCTCATTCTCCATTTATCTTAGATCATGCATTCCAATTTACCTTCAACTTTATGAGCTACTTGTATCCTCCTTAAGATTGAAGAGATTGTGAAGTAGTATAAAACCAAAAATGGAAGTAGCATATGAAACCCGATGTTAGAAACTATTGCAAGAAGGAGAAAAGAAGGGGCAGTTAAAAGTTTTCCCTTCTGTTACTTGGGTTTTCAATTTCTTTTGCCTAGCTCCCCAAATTAAACTTAATCAGATATTTTCTTTTAGAAAGAAACGAACTTAAACAAAACAACAGAATCTTCTTCATTTTAGGGTTTTAGGACCTGAATCAGATTTTTTGAAGAACTTATCGAGAACCCTCCTGGCCCAAGCCTAGACACTCTAAGATCCTTCTCCAGCAAAACAAAAGACAAATAGAACTTAATTCTTTAATTTAGCTATTTAAATGCCCTCAAACTAAATTCAGTAGAAGAAGAAGAATCCTAGAGAACAATGAAGAGTAGAATGGATGAAATACAATTTTCAGAAAAAGACTGGGCATAGTTGTAGGTGAATGACCATTTCCAGCATAGTCGGTGTGCCATTAGCCTGTGATTGTTGGAAGAGACTGAAAAGGAGATAGTAGAAAAAGTGATTCATAACCAAGTATATCATCAGAGGCACTTGAGTCACTCACCCAAGGTCTAAGAGTGGAGGGCTGAGAGATACAGGCCATGGTTCTGCTCACTCACCGGATACTGGAGGACGTCATTCAAACTCTGCCTTAGAAAAACAGAATGTCTGATTGGTCGGATTACCAACGGAATTAGTCTGGGGAACATGAGCCTTCCTTGGCGATTGACCATGTAAAGAGAAAACACTTCTCACGAGTATAACCAATTTTATAATAATGAGTGCACTTAGGTCAAGAATTTCCAAAGCAACCTCCACCTAGATTCTCTACCGTCTGTGATGCTAGAAATGGTGAAGGACCACTGTGTGTGTAGGAGCAGTAAGAGGTAATAAGTGGGAGAACACCTCATCCACTGTAGGCATATTGGGACTTGCCAAAATCTGGTCTTTCACTGAGTCAAGATCATTTGGAAGCCTATCAAGTATGAGAACTAAGAACCTTTTTGTCGCTGTTCTAATTGCTTATTAAACACTGGGAGTGACTGGTATGAACTTATTAAACTCTTTCATAACTGCTTGAACTTGTGCCTAATAAGTAGACATGTCTGATTCCTTCTTTTTCAAGTTAGTCATTCTAGAAATATCATAAAAGTGGGGAACATCTTTAGTATATTAAGCACGGGCCTTCACCCAAACTAAGTAACAAGTCTGGAATGGTCGAAACATGTCCATCAACAAAAATAATTGCACAATTTAGAAATCAACATTCTCCCCATGTGCTCGGGCCTTTTCATCCACAATCTAGCATGTTTAGTTAGTTGATCATGGACACCTTGACGCTTACAACAGAAGAAACCAAGCCAAGTCATTAGAACCTCCAACTGAGGTTCTCAAATAATCAGAGGACTCAAGTCTCCAAATCTCATGTTTTTGGACCGAAAACATCGATTCAAGTGACATAACGTTGGGATTAAAAAGAGCTCTAAGACATATATAAACTCCATTGTGAATCCTTGTCGATCGATATGGGACATGTTCCTAATTCTGTCAACTTGAAGATTTTCTTTTTCACGGATTTAACTGTTGAGAAATTAAAATTGCTTGACTGACTAGAGAGTGTGTTTGGAGAAGAGAAATAGGTCGAGTACAGGCTGAAGAGAATGCACGAATCAGAGAGAGTAAGCTCATCAGAATGAAAAATAGACATGGGTTTGAAAGAGAAGGCTCAAATGTAAGGTGTGTGCCTACAGCACAGAGTAGATAATGGCTCGGTGGATTGGATTGAAAGAGAAAAGTCCAGAGTGGCTCAATAGGTTTAGTTGAAAGAAGCGCAGAGTGATAACATAGGTTCTAATAACGGGTCTCTAACACTATGTGAAAGAATTGGAGCACCCAATTCAAAATACAAAGGTAATTGGTGAAATAGCGAACGACCTTTATAAATCCCTTTAGAAATGTTTACAGAATCGATTTGGGACATGTACATTCTCTAACAGTTATGTAGATGGTAAGTTGAATAATATAGCTTTTTCGTAGTTTCTGTGTTCTCTGGTATCATGTCAAATCTTTGTTTTGGTTTGTGGTTGGAGGTGTCCTTGAAAGTTGACATGTGGTCCGCCCACTGTCCATCCGTTACTTTGAACTGATAGTTTAAGTAATGAAAGAAATAGACTAGCATCCAGCACCTCTGTGCAAGTAGCATGAGAATGGTCTGGAATGTTGACTGTAGTATTGTATAGTTATTTAACACACTTTTTCTGTAAACTTAAGTGAATGTAATTTTAACCGCATTGCAGGAAGTTGCCGTGAAGAAATTCATGAATCAGGATATTACAAGTGATGCCCTTGCACAGTTTAAGTGTGAAGTAAGTGTTACATAGACAAAGATGTGATGTGGAGTAGTACTTAGTGCTTTATGAGCTTTCCTGAAATTTAAGGACTCTTTGTGTGCATTTCATTTTGCAGATTGAAATTATGTTGAGGCTGAGACATCCTAATGTTGTTCTCTTCATGGGAGCTGTAACTCGCCCCCCAAATCTCTCTATACTGACTGAGTTCCTGCCAAGGTTGAGAACTCTTTTCTACTTGCACATTACTAACATGCTACGATTGAAAGTTGGCCCATCTCTTAAATGTTTAGCATTGGCTTTCTAATCTTGGCTCATGGGATACATTTTCAAGCCATTCTCGTCCCAGGATATTTTGGGCATTGTTGCCGGATCAGTAGTGACTTATACCTTTTTCCTTGTGTGCCCTCAATTCTTTGTAATGCGTTCACGAAATCATGCTCTTGTTATATCTTTGCTTTTTGGAGAGCAAACGGGTATACAGCTTAAACATGCAAGAAGCTCTTATATCATCTAAAACTCTATTGCTATTGATGCCAACATACTTATTATTATTAGTATATCGTGTTTGTTACTATCAAGTAATATATCAATTTTGTTTTCTCTTCTTGTCTTATGTGTATCAGATACCTGTGTTTTTGGTGCAGGGGAAGTTTGTATAGGTTACTGCATCGTCCAAATATCCAAATTGATGAGAAAAGGCGTATGCGGATGGCACTTGATGTGGTATTTATTGGGTAGTGAATCCCTGGGTTTGTTTCAGTTTTAGTTACCTGTTTGCTAATTATCAACTTTGTGTAGGCCAAAGGAATGAATTACTTGCACACAAGCAACCCTGTCATTGTGCATCGAGATTTGAAGACTCCGAATCTTCTTGTTGATAAAAATTGGGTTGTTAAGGTGCGTCTGACTTGAATCTTGTAAATAATAGCCTATAAAATTTGTGAGAACTAAGCTTTTGCTTACAATAATCCATGCTTCTGCAATGCTTGAAGGTTTGTGATTTCGGGATGTCTCGCATGAAGCACCACACATTTCTCTCTTCAAAGTCAACAGCCGGAACGGTGATTGCATGTTCACTATTATGACTCAGTTTATGCCATCTTTTCCAGGCCTCTTTTCTACTGCTCCATACCCATTTAGAACAAAAACAAAAAACTGACAAAGATTATAGCTGAATAGGGTGAGAAAGAGAGGGCTGAAATCTTCAAGTTTGCTAATGGCATTCCATTAATTGCAGGCTGAATGGATGGCACCAGAAGTTTTAAGGAATGAACCATCCAATGAAAAGTAAGTTTGCTCTTCATTCATATCCGTCATGGCGCTGAACTTTGTTATGGTTATTAGTTTTGAATTTTATTAAATGAGTTTGATTGCCTGGTTTGCAGATCCGATGTGTACAGTTTTGGTGTAATATTTTGGGAGTTGACAACTCTTAAAGTTCCATGGTCAGGGATGAACTCAATGCAGGTCGTTGGAGCTGTTGGTTTTCAGGGTAGACGGCTTGATATTCCTGCAACTGTTGATCCCATAGTTGCAGAGATTATAAGCGACTGTTGGAATCAGTGCGTGTCTATTCAACTCTGATATAATTTCACGAGTAGATGATTTTCAGACTTGTTCGTGTCCACAAGAATGTTGAGATGTGCACAGTCTGAGAATTGCTGCAGTTTTTCTTTGTATTAAATGACTAATGCCCTTCTTCTCCTGCAGAAATTCTCAAGCGCGCCCTTCTTTTGGGCAGATCATAACTCGTCTCAAGTGTCTTCAGCGTCTTAATGTCCAGGGATTTGAAACTTGTACAAATCAGCATTAAGGTTGACAGGTTAGGTATTGTTGTAATAATAACTGAAGGTTGTTGCTAGGCTCAAAGAGCCAGAGCAACTGAGAATTGATTGCAAAGTCTTGTAGATGCAAAGAAGCACACAAGAAAGCCCTGGATTGGAAGCAGTTGGTTCATTCGAAGTGGGGACTCAACGCAACCAATTCAGAAACAAGCAGATATCTCCAAATCAATGGCTGCACGAAGTGCAGTAGTTGAAGTTAGTTCATAGGGATCGTTGTCTGGGGACTTGAACTATGTAAAAGAAAAAGAAAAGAAAAGAAAAGAAGGAAATAAAATCCTTTTTAGTTAGTATTTTAGGCTGATGAATGTACTACCATTGAGATATGTAATGAGTTCAAAAAACGAGCAGCAGAGGAAGAGTCTCAATTCTGTGAAGGTCGTCAAAGGAAGCAATTGTAAACAGTCGGCCTCTGCAGGTTGTGTACCAACAGAAGCAGAAGAATAAATGGATGAGGAAAATTTCCTGCATTACCATCTTCCTTCTCTTTGTTGTGCTTATATGCTAAAGACAGTTTTGTGTATAGTCATACTTGTACAGTGCTAAACTTACTATTTGCTAAAGGGGTAGAGCCACCAATTTGAGTAAGGAGCTTATGCCCCTGCGGATTCAACCCATTGCCAAAGAGGTATTAAAATGCCCCAACTACTTTTGTGGCTGAACTCTTCTCTTTTGGCTGTGTTGTCATTGTTTAAATGGTTTTGGAACAAGCTTACTTTCTCTTACACTTATAGGCTGTAGCCAAATTGAGAGCTCAAAATGCAAATTGTTGACTCCTTTTAACTTGTTGGATTATTTGTTTCAAACGGATATTTGAATCTGTTGACGAAATTGTTAGCTTGTAGCTGAGCAAGTAATTTCGCCTGGTCAAGTGGTAGGAATATCAGTGTAATACATACACAGTCTTAACTTTTGGAGATTCACTAGTACACAACAACACGCTATTAAGAAGAACAACAAACTCATGCTTTGGTTTAAAAAGTTTAAAACTTTTGGAGATTCAGAAGTACTCACTACTAGGAAGAACAACAAACTCATGCTTTGATCACTTTGAACATGGAAGTTCTGATCTTAGTTCTTTAATCTTAACTGGTTAACCACAAAATTAATACTACATATTTGGGTTAAGTGAGTAATCCATGCACTAGCTAGCCGAAATCCCGACCCCAACAGTTAGAAGAATTCTGATTAAAAAAAATCTTAACTAGGGGTATTAACTTTTACCTGAATGTTATTTTATGAATTGCCAACGGTAAGCAAACAAAGCATCAGAGTACTATTAGTATTTTGTCAAATCTTCTAATTTTGGTCTCATTTCGAACATCATAAGCGGAAATGGCATTAAAATTATTATCAAACACAACTTTTCATAATTAAAATTTTTAAAAGACTTCTTTAAAAATGTTGTTGTGGAAAAAAACCATTGTTCAACTTCTCAACTAGTAATAGTATCATATAAAGTAGAATCAAAAGAGTGAAAAGATGAAGAAAAATTTATTCACATTTGTTAGTTGTACCAATCAATGAATGCATAACACATCTTTTAGCTTATATATACTACCATTACCTAACCATACTAAGCCATAGTTAGTTGAGGATTTTTCAGAAACCATTATTGTTTTGTGGCTACACTTCTTATAGCTATCATATACATAATTACTTCATATAGCTACCAAATACATCGACACCCCTCTAAAGTTGAAACCACTTTCCACCTTACTACTTATTCGTTAGTCCGTTCCATTTAATCACTTTAACCAACTCTTTAATGTGGCACTTAAACACTATAATCCGACAAGGCACTTCTCGTGTGAATCACACATAATGAGCGCGTGAATGTAAAAATATAGTCTGACTGGACTATTCCATCAATAAAAATCCTAAACCCCACGTTATATTAACCCCTTTTCCCTTTTTTTCTTCGTCTCCAAGCCTTAATTCCTTTTCTTCAATCCGAATTTCTCTGGCAAAATTGAAATTTTTTTCTCCAATTTGAAAGACCAATGTCCTCCTTCTACGATTTCAGTTGAAGCTTTCTTACATCTTCTCTTTATCACTTTGTTGCTTTCCAATGTCTGAAAATTTAAAGAGGACTCACTCGTGCTGATGTGGTCGGGCATGTGTGCTGAAAATCTCATGGAGTTTGGAAAACCTAGGCAGAAGGTATTTTGTATTGAAAAATGGCGTAGTGGGTATATATTTCAACAAGTCCTTTTCTGTTTCTTTGATCTTAATATTGGTACGAATTTGCAGTTTTTAAAATTAATTTAGTTGGATATATTTTAAAGGACAAAGAAGGATGTAACAACTTCAGATTATTTGAGAAGGCATTTTCTGACCACGCAAATAAAGTTATTTGGGGTTTGTTGAAGAGAGTCAAGGCCTTTGATCAAGAAAGGGAACGAGCTAGACAATGGAGGAATAAGTTGTTGTTTGTTGTTCTACTAATTGCCGTAATTATTTGGTTGCGTTGTTGTTCTTGCGATTGTTGATGCCAACAGAATTCCAAAGTGGCTGAAGATGGTTGATAGTGTAAAAATGGGGATGGTTGTTAGTGTTCTTAGTGTTTGAGAGTTTTTTGGTGGTTCCTCTCTTCTGTTGTTTGTGTAATTTGTGTAACAAATTGTTGTAGGATGTTTACAACATATTTAGCTGTTGATGTAATTTACAATGTTTGAATCATATCCCGGTCAAATGGGTTCTAAGAAACAGTTGTTGGAATTCTCATTTGGTGCATATTGTAGAAGC
This sequence comes from Nicotiana undulata, assembly GCA_005239495.1. Taxonomy (NCBI): domain Eukaryota; kingdom Viridiplantae; phylum Streptophyta; class Magnoliopsida; order Solanales; family Solanaceae; genus Nicotiana; species Nicotiana undulata. The sequence goes on along the minus strand of ML250323.1, from coordinate 41,932 downwards.
TGATAACGCCATGAATGTTTTTCTGCATATTGATTCCTATAATTTAGGTAATTCAACCAAATGGTAAGAAATTGGTAACAAAGTGGGATTGTGTAATCCAAACATCACAAAATTTCAACAGAAAATTCAAGAAATAACCTGCTCATAGCCTGTTGTAGAAGGTGTGAACAACTTGCAAGACACATTTTGTAACCATAGATAATGACTTCACACATAATAACAAAAAGGAATAAAATCACATAATCCAAATAAGTTCTACAAATGTGAAAAAATACAGCACATTACAAGCAGTCAAACCATAATGGCAAAATGAGGTTCAACAAAATACAGTAGGTTCTTGGCAAGTCACTGAAAACTACTTGCTGCAATCCAAGTCACTATAGAATTAATATTGCTATTACAGTACAAATTGCTGCAAACTAAAGACTGTCAACTACAAAAATCCAAGGCACTGAAATGATTTCTTGGCAAATTTATCCTTGATCACTTGAGTTGCAACTTTTTGTGGTGGTTGTTGATTTGTGGGGTGTCCAACATTGTTTCTTCGACTTGCACTCATTTGCTGAAGTTGGGCAGTAGTAATTTCATCCCTTTCATTCCATCACTTGGTTGCACATTTATGGTACTACTCAACCTATTCCCATGGTCGAAAACCCTTTCACCAGTAGTACCAGGCTGAAGATGTGTAAAGTCTGTAATATTAGATAGCGAAAAATCAAAAAGTAACAAAACTAAATTTGTGAATTGTACTTACATTGAGGACCGTTCTTCCGGTCTATGGGTTAGTGTAGCATCCAAATCCAACATGTCTTAGGCCTTTTCTGTCCAGCAACAGGTGAAGATCCAGTTGAAGAATCCCTTTTCACGCCAATTGAATTTCCTCTTCCTCTTGGTATTGTACCCCTTCCTCTAGGAGCAGTTTGAGGAATAGCATATGGGACTACATCCTTGGTAGATCTAATTATTGTACTACTTCCCTTTCCTTTGCCCCTTCCCTTGCCCCTTCCTCCAGTAGTTGCACTTGTTTGGGTAGCATTGTCACTTCCTCTAGTCACTGCACTTATTTGGGTGCCATTGCCACTTCCCCTAGCAGTTGCACCAATTGGTGTAGCATTGCCCCTTCCTCTGCCCGTTCACTTGCCCCTTCTCTCCAGTAGTTGTACTTGTTTGGGGTACCATTGTCACACTTCCTCCAGTCACTGCACTTGTTTGGGTACCATTGGCACTTCCCCTAGCAGTTTCCAGTTGGTGTAATACTGCCCCTTCCACCAATAGCTGAAGACTCTCTAGGGCCACTCTAAAACAATAAAGTGCAGTGGACATGTAGTGAAGTTACCGAAATACAGTAAGTTACAGAAAATACAGTGAAGTTAAAGAAAATGCAGTGAAGTTCATACCTTTGTTGGACATCCTTTTTTGTTTTGGCCAAGTTGATGACATTGTGAACAGTCATTTTAACTATTTTTTTTTTGGAAAGCTTGCCCCATTTTTTGCTGGTTCATTCTTGGCCTTTCTTTTATTCTTTTGGGGTCTTCCTGGCATTGGCTTTGGTGTTGGTAGTTCAATTGGTGGATTGTTACTCAATGGCCACATTTCTAAGTTAGGAATTGGCTGATTGAAGTGCCCATACGCTTGTAGGAGTTTATCCTTTCTTTACCAGTGCTCCACATGTTCATCTGGATCCTGTTGTAAGTAATAATATGCACACACTGCATGTTCACATGGGATGCCTCTCAATTTCCACAATCTACAAGTGCAAGTCTTGAATGTAGTATTTACTACAAACCTTAACTCTTTTTGTTTGATTTCAAATCTATCCTGACCATTCCATATAACTGTGCACTGTCTAGCTAACTCCTTGTTCTCTTCTAATATTATTCTAGCCATAGGTGATATATCTGAAATCTGTCTCAGCAAACCTAATCATATTAACAAGCCATGATCTTATGCCTAATTTCTTCTAGCATGGTAATAATACTCTTATGCTTAATAGCCAATATCCATGAATTAAAAGTCTCACACATGTTATTCTCTACTATCTCACACCTGAAATGTTCTTGGAAGAAAGCTATGCACCATGCCTCCCTTGGATACTTCATAATGTCTTTATGTATATTCTTTGAGCCAAGTCTCCTCATGTTCTCAACTTCTTTGTTGTATTTAAACACATAGCTTGCCTTTGAAACCTTCCAGAATTGGTTTCTTCTTTCTTCACCCCTCCATTTTTTTGACCAATTGGATCATATGTGCCTTGCACACATCCTGACTTCTGCATCAAGAAGAAAGTCCTTCACAACAGCCAAAAATCCCTATATAAAAATATAGGCAGAATGAAACATCAGGAATTAAAACAAAAAAAGGTACTATTGTTAGCAAGCAAGAATAGCAAAACATTTACCTCCTGCATGTCTGATATAACTGTTACACCTTGACCATATCCCAGCTGCAGATCTTCCATTAAGTGTCCAATGAACCAGCTCCATGAATGTTTGATCTCATGGTGTACGGCATCCCATGCAATGAGAAACATTTGTTGGTTCCCATTTCTTCCTACAACAACTAATAATTCACCCTTGCAATGTCCTTTTAGAAAACATCCATCAAAGCCAATGATCTTCCTACAACCTTCTAGCCAACCTTTCTTCAAGGCATCAAAACAAACATAAAAGTACTTAAGCAAGTTCTTACCAGCTCAGATTCTCTGTCAACTTCTACCCAACAAGAGCTACCAGGAGTTGTTTCTTTAATACAATCAACATAGTCCCAAAGTCTAGCAAACTCCAACTTCCATTACCTCATAAACTTTCTAAGAACTATTTGTTTGGCCCTATAAGCAATTGTTCTTCCTACATACAATCCCAAATTCTCTCTAACAAGTTCTTGAATTTCATAGATCCTCATATAAGGTGCATCAGTTAGCTCATTTTTGAATTTGTTAGCAATGTACTTGAAATTGCACAACTTATTTGTGTTCAATGGTTGACAATAGGTAGTATTTTTTCACCATAAAGTCACTAGAATCCCTATCAATACTAGAAAATAACTCTCATCTTTATCTTTATGTTTACACCTTACCCTTACTATATGCTTCTCATTGGGTTTAAGCTTCAATTGAACCTTGTACTCAACTGCATAATCAGTCACTGCCTTTCTAAATATTTTAGCAATCTCAAATATCATGCCCAATTCAAATATTGAAACTACACAATCTGGGTCATATCTAACATTTGTGCTCTTCCTTCTACTTGGAATGCCAGCGCCTGGCTCAAAGTCCACATCCAACTCTTCACTAGTGTCATCACTTCCAGCATCTAAACTATCTATGAATTCCTCATCACCTCCTAATCTGCCAGCATATTTCTGTCGTTTGTTCACCCCTATATCTTCAAAACCTCTATCAATTCCAGCTTCTCCTATTGGTACTCCAGCAGTTTCAGGTTGTTTCTTTCTTTTGCTAGCCTTCTTTTTATTTCTTCTATCATTTTTTATGACTCTCAACTCTTCATCAACCTCATCAGGAATTTCATCCGCATCAGACTCACTACTAGCCACATTTGATTACGGTAGTAAAGTGATCTCAACTTTAGGGGCATGTTGAAGTATTTGGCCATTCAGTTGTTACGGTAAAGGGTTGGTTAAAGTGTTTAAATGGAACGGACTAAAGAATAAGTAGTAAAGTGATCTCAACTTTAGGGGCATGTTGAAGTATTTGGCCATTCAGTTGTTACTGTAGTGTATTTGCTGTATTCGCGTTGCTGTATTCATGAATACAACAACAAAAAGCGCCTAAAACTCAGGGTAGTTCAGCTGTACGCGCATGTATTCACATGTATTCGCGCCATGTATTCATGAATACAGCAGCAAAAAACGCTTAAAATCAGGGCGGTCGAGCTGTACGCGCATGTATTCGCGTTGTTGTATTCATGAATATAGTAGTAAAAAGCACCTAAAATCAAGGCAATCCAGCTGTACGCGCATGTATTCACATGTATTCGTGCCATGTATTCATGAATGCAACAGCAAAAAGCGCCTAAAAACAGGGCAGTCCAGCTGTACGCGAGTGCATTCACATGTATTCGCATTGTTGTATTCATGAATACAACAGTAAAAAGCGCCTAAAATCAGGGTAGTCCAGCTGTATGCACATGTATTTCCTCGCTTGTTCGAAAGAGCTTCAGATTCGTATGTATTTGCACCAAGTATTCATGAATACAGTAATGACAATCACCTTAAAAATAGGTATGTCCAGTTGTATGAGAGATACCTCAATGGTAGTATATACCATAAATACTTATTTTACTATAAAGTATAAAAGGTAGCTATAAAAAATAAAATTTTAAAATAATTTTGATTTTTAATAAATAGGGTGCATACCTTTGATAGAGTAGGTAAACTTTCCTAGTTAATTACTCCTATATTTATTCTCAGATCAAATTTTTTACTTAATAAAATTAATAAATTAATGTGATTTTGGCGTAAAAATACGTGCAATTGAACTTTTTTTTGAGAAAAAAATCGTGTCAAATTTAGAGAACTACTTGGGCAGAATGGTATTTCCAATTCTCCACGTACACTCAACTCTTGATATTTCTTCCATTCACTATCGCGCCAGACTTTTCCAAGATGAAGCAACACAAGTCCAACATCACAACCGAAAAAAGAAAAAAGAAATGTACAAACATAAACCTTATTAGAACAACTAACTATTCCAAAATCAAATCCAAAAATAAAAATAGTAAGTGGACTTAGCAAATGGCCACAACAACACTGCTTCTTCACTCCCTAAAACCATTCTTACCAAACCCATCTGTCTCTTCTCCTTTTTCATCAACCCATCATCATAAAATCCACCATTTTCATAAACAAAAATTTATTCCAAGAATACCCTTATCATCTTTCAGAAATAATAACCCTTTACCAGAAACTGAGTGCCCGGTCCCACTTGAGCAGCAGCCCGTTAACGAATTCAATGCCCTTTCTGATTCTTTCCCATTTTCATGGGCTTCAGGTGACTTGGTTGAGTATTGTTCCCGTCTTTTTGCTACTGGGCTTGCGTTTGCCCTCTTTGTGGGCCTACCCGTTAACTTATTCGGGTCGGTTGGGCCCGAACCCGAACCCCTTAAACCGTTTTTGGGTGCTGTTTCTGGTGGGGTTATTGTGGTTACTTTGGCTGTTGTGAGGATGTATCTTGGTTGGGCTTATGTTGGTAATAGATTGCTCAGTGCCACTGTTGAATGTAATTTTCTTTCTTTTTTTGCTGGATTGAGGTTTTATTATTATCATATTTTGGGTAGTCATGTCAACTACTTATATATATTTTTTTTTTTTTTTTTTTTTTGGGTTTGCTTGGTGATAGATGAAGAGACAGGATGGTATGATGGGCAGGTACTAATTCTTAAGTTTTCTTGAATGTATGCATTTGAAGTTGTTATTTACTTTGGAAAGCTAGTACCTTTAGCTAATGGCATTGGACTTTATGAATTAAGGGGTCGTTTGGTAGGATGCATTGGGTAAAATAATGCATGCATTAGCTTTGTGTACAGGGGCAGATCCCGTGCATGACGAGCAGGTTCACCGGAACCCAGTAGCTTTTACTCATACCTTGTATATATATTAAAAAATTTACTAAATATTTATAAATATTATATTGTGAACCCATAAACTATTGTATATTAATTTGAGACTGTTGTAGGAATCCAAAAACTTTAAATCCTGGATCCGTTTGTGTATTAGTAATACTTTGTTTGGTACACTGTTTGAACATAGGCATTAGTTATACACCCTACTTGGTATTATCCTATGCATAACTAATGCATAAGAAACTATGGTATTAACAATGCAATGGGCTTTAATGCATGCATTAACTTAGTTAAAGATAAAAATGTCCTTCAAAATTTATACTTGATTAAAATATTTTATATATATATGCAAGTTTGAAATAATCCAAGAAAGTGAGAAATAAAGTTATATCCCTAGTAAATTAATAAATGCTTAGCATATTTTTTTTATAAATAAATAATAAGTTCTATACTACAATATAGGTAGACAAATCAAATAATTTTTTAAAATATTTTTCATATACAAACATTCTTCAATATATGTTTCTTTTAAAAAGATAAAGTGATAGACTGTTACGAGGGTATTTTTGTAAATAAACAATTCTTTTAGAAATAGTGCAATGCTTTAATACATCAAACCAAACAATGGATTAAAAATATGTCAGCATAATTAATGCAAGCATAACTAATACCAGCATTACTAATACATCATATTCAGCATTATTCTTAATTTCTTATACGCTCTATCAAACGACCCCTAACTCTTTAACGCAATGCTACTTGCCTTTTTGCCAGCACTTTTTAGCTGCAGATAGTATTTTACCTGTTTCTCTTGTGAAAAGTTCTGATATTATTAGGATTAGTATTACTAATTTTGTGAAAAGTTCTGACTTTTATTAGGATTAGCAGTACTAGGTGGAATGAAATGTGCCTAAATGGTACGAAAGGGATGTAGAAGATTCATATATTTGATGCCAACTACTGTGCAATTGGTATGTTTTAGTAGTAGTAGTAGTTGGTGATGGTAAAATATAATGATTTACTGGAAAATTTTTGTCTGTTGATTTCCATTTACTAATATATTGGTTAGTACCTCTCAAATTCATAATTTAGGAACAGAAGAAAGTGGAGCCTGAGTAAATCCTGTTCAAGAAATCTGCAGCTTCATTATAGTATCAATTAGTAATCTTTTTTACTTTCTCATTATGGAAGAGTTTTATGTGGAAGTTGGATTTTGATGTAAAGAGCAGATAATTCTACGTTGAACAGTAACGTTGTTGAGGAAGTAAAATGAATACAGTTCCACGCATTGTAGCAATGATGGTGCTATTGTGCTCTTTATGCCGATCTGAAGCTCATTAAGATTTAGGCTACTACTAATCAAATAGGCCACTTTTGAAAAATTATACAAAACGAACCAGGGGCATGACCTCCATTGATAATGCACGGGTGGATTATTGATCCTTTACTTTGTGCTACGGTAGGACTTAGGTTTTCTCTTGACCCCTATGATTTAATTTCAATAGGTTGAAAAGATGATGTGAAATGTTGTATACCCTTCAATTTTACTTCTTACCCCTTACCTTTTAACCAAGCAAAGAAAATGTCCCAGCTCCTTTTCTGTTCATGCTCTTCCTCATTTTACCTGTAATTCCAGCTAACTAGTTCTTGGTCTTGAGTGTTGCCCTAAAATATATGTTTAGCCTAGAAGCAACTGCCTACTGTCTAGAACTGTAAGTCTTGTTTGCGACCAAACTTGTTTTGCTTTGCTGATATTCCAATGATTAATCTTGTTTGTTCCCCGAGGAATCATCTGTTGTATATATGTCGCCAAATTTCGCATGGAATCTGGTGATTCAGGGGAGAGGAAAGAGCTGTAGAAACAGTTACGTTGGGTTGAATGGAAATATAGCTTAGGCTAAATGCTTGTATCATCATATAATTTGATAGTAATAAGCTATTTTGGATGAGAAGATCTCCACATCCTTCGGTACTTGAAGCAGATTTTTGCTTGCTGATATAGTTGAAGGAATATAGCTTAGGCTAAATGTTTATTTCATGCATGTAACTTGCTAGCATTACTAGGCTAGACCAAGTTATATTCTGATGAGAATATTTTCATATCGTTGCAGATATGGGTGAAGACTCCTGAAGTTTTGGCACGAGATCGCCTTTTGGGTTCTTTCTCTGTAAGTATTCAAACTTGCTAACTTGGATAAACTATTTCAATGTCCGACGATGCTGTAGTATATTTCTTTTCTAAATAAATGGTATTGTATGTCTGACTAAAATGGTCTAGTGATTTTATTTATTGACCAAGTTTATTGCTTGAAATATGATGCATTAGTTATGTAGGAACAGCTAGCATTCTGGTGATTTTTCTATTGGTTTGGATCGTGACATCTTCTGGCATATGTTGCGGTGACTGTCCAAAATGCTGTCACACCCGTGTCGAATCCTCCCAAATACGCTACGTTTGGTGGATCCGACATGCACCTGACGACATTTTGGAGAGTGAGAGCAACATAGGTAATGACGGCAGATCTTAGTAATTGAATCAGCAGATTTTGTTCCATACATTGTCAAGCACAAATGATAGAACTTTTTACCCTATTTGATTCATCACAATTCAATACAAAAGACTCGATTGCTCGTAAGTCCTTAATATAATTGACTCTGAACCTTCGAACAAAAGATGCTTGTAAGCTGACAACCAGAAGATATAAAAGTTTTTCAGCATAAAACTTGTTTCCCTGGGATGGTAGTCTTTCCGAGTGCTACCGATGGAATTGTGAAGTGACTCTATGTTTTTTTTGGCCGCCCGTGCAGGTCAAGCCTGTTCTGAGTAGATTAAAGAACACATTGGTGGTTCTTGCGACATCCTTGCTAGTGTGTGTGCTCGTGTTTGTCAATGTCGAGAATCGCGAAAAGGATGTTTATATACCATCAGAAGAAGGTGGTGGTAGATCAGTACCAGGAGTCTACAATGATGAGTCTGCAAGATCATTTGAACCAGATGCATTCTGTGGTGAACCTGCTACTCCTTAATTCATAACTACTAACTGCTAGCCATTCTTCTTCATTTACTTGTCTGTATATGTTATCATGTATTTATGTCAACCTCACCTGTATAGTAATAGATACAACCCACGTAGTGTATGTTGTCCTATCTCCATTCCCCATTCCCCTGTTTCTGTCACGTTTTTAAACATGGTGTCAACAAGAGCTAGGGGTTTGTGTTTGCCAACGTAGATATTGTTAATGTTTACTAATAGTCAAACATTAAAAAGTATCTTTATACTTTATTTTCCACTTGCAATTACTTTATTTTTGCGTTTATCTATGACCAAACCAGTGGCGGAGCCACATCTGCCCAAGGGGTTTTGACACCCTTTCGTTGGAAAATTACACTATTTAGCTCGGTAATTTTTTAAAAAAATGTATATATACTATATAATGACACCCCTTGACTTTTGGTGAGTTTATTTTTTATGTTTTGACTCCCCTTAATGAAAATTCTGGCTCCGCCACTGGACCAAACACAAACAAATGATTTCTCTAAGGTAAAATCTTTTTAATTTAGAAATATATTTTAACAAAAACTTTCTCCTCGTTATCAAATGTGACTTTAAAACACAAGTGATATTGCTAAAAGAGAAAAGTAAAAACTTGATTCGAGATATGTCGTATTTTATGGAAGTGCCAAACAAGAAATTTACTTGCTAATGGAGAAAGACCATTTAAGTGAAATGCAAGAAAAAGAGGAGTTGAGATATCCTTTCATAAGTCTGTCTCTGTGAACTTGCATAAGCTCAAATAAAAAAAGGAAATTATGGTAAGCTAATAGTAACAATGAAGGATTACGAGAAGCTGAAAATTAGCGTATAATTATTCAGTTTATGACGAATAAGTTGTTGCGGTTGACACATTATGCTTTCTTGACAAATAATTTTTCTTAAATTTTTCTTAAAAAGGAAAAAGAAAAAGAAATTAGACTGCCTTTATCAAGCTAAGCATAAAGATAAGATGCGACCACAATCGCAAATTAAACGATGTGTTTATGTGGCGGCATGAGCATAATACTAAAATTTATTGGATTTATGACCAATAAATAATTCAATATTCAATGTATCCCGAACTAGGCAAGTACACCATAGTGCCCCACCCTACGTCAAGCGAGTCCTCCCTCACCGGACACACAACTTGCTTTGATTCCCGGGGAGAATCCTCCAACCCTACTGAATGACTCCGATGTATCTTCTCACACCACTACTAATATGAATTTTATGCTTTGGAATTGTAGAGGTACCCATAAGAGTGATTTCGTCGTAATTTCAGTTCACTTCTTGATTACCATGCTCCTGCTTTAATTGTACTCTTTGAAACACACATGCAAAATCACACTGTTTTAAGGGATGATTTTGGTTTCACACACTTCTATGAGGTTCCGGCAATAAGTCAATCATGTGGCATTGTTATGTTTTGGCACAACCATCTCCTATCTGTTGAAAATATAGCTATGGCTGAACAAGAAATCCACGTCATGATCCAGGTACATTCTAACTCTCAAAAGTGGTTATTTTCTGCAATTTATGCTAGTCCTTATTATGCTAACCAATTATTATTGTGGCAAAATCTTATGTGTTTATTCGATAATAACCAGGGACCTTGGCTCATTGGACTTTAACGAAATTCTACACACCACTGAAAAATTTGGTGGTCGTGTTATTAATAATTCACGTTCAAATCAATTCGCGGATTGTATTAATTACTGTAATTTAGTAGACCTTGGCTATAAAGGTAGCAAATATACTTGGACTAATAAAAGAAAATTTTGTTCCAATATTTTAGAACGACTTGATAGACTTTTTGCTAATTATGATTGGCTTAACTTATTCCCCGAAGCCCTTGTGCGTCACTTGCGCCGTACACACTCAGACCACTCACCACTCTTACTCACGCTTCAGCCTTCACGAGTTACCAAATCACCCATTTTTCGTCTTGAAACCATGTGGACCTCTCATCCGGATATTATTACCATTCTACGTGATAGCTGTCACCCTCCTCCTACCTTAGTAGATGCCATCACTTTCTTTAAGCATAATATTAATAGCTGGAATAAAGACTTCTTTGGTAACAACTTTCATCGAAAACGTCACTTACTTGCCAGATTAGGAGGTATCCAATCCTCCCCTAATTTTCCCACTAACGCATTAACTGGAAAGTACTTTATTACAAGAATATAACGATGTTCTTATCTGGAAGTAGAATTCTAGAAACTAAAATTCCGTGTTCAATGGTTACAAGACGGTGACACTAATACAATTTTTTTTTACCTCTCCACCCTACACCAGCGTCGTAGGAATCTTATTCACGCTTTAAAGGACCATGCGGGTAACTGGTGCTATGATGACCTTCAAATTCATGACACCATTCTCAATTAATTCACCACACTCTACACCACTGACTCCACACATTCTCTCCTACAACCCACTCCCCAATGCTCCTCCCCTTCACTCCAGCTGCGAGCGAAGCTCTACTATGCCCATTATCAAATAGCGAAATCCTTTCAGCAGTAAACTCATTTAAACCCTTCAAAGCACCAGGACCCGATAGGCTACACCCTTTTTTTACCAACATTACTGGCCGGAAGTAGGACCAAAGGTCATCGACTTCTGTCATCAAATATTTTCAACCATTCAAATTCCTGAATTCATTAATCAAACTAAAATATGCCTCATTCCAAAAGTTCGACACGCCTCCAGATTACTCAATATCGCCCTATTGTACTTTGTTCCACTATATATAAAATCATTACAAAAATTTTAGTCCAACGTATTAAACCGCTTATTCCAACGCTTATCAGCCCTACCCAATCTAGTTTTCAACAACATCGAAAAGCGGTTGATAATGCTATAATTGTGCAAGTGTATACGGCTAAATCGGTGAGCCCGATTTTATGGTTATTATGGTATTTCGTAGCCCATCCGCGGAAGCCTCGAGGTATAGACCGAGGCTCGACCCCGAGGCAATACAAATCGGTGACTGTCGTGGGCATGCGACACGTGGTTAGAATTGAATGGGTCTACAAGAATAGTATAAGTCTGTACCGTGACATTAAATAGTTGTACCAGCTGCGTATCTTTGTAATAAATGTTTATGTAAAATGTTGGGATTCCCCCTCCTATATAAAGGGGACCCTTATCATTTCTTGCACACATGATATTCAATACAAGGAACAAGAATATTCTCAGCTCTCTAACAAAAAACATTCTCTACTGTTGATCTCTTTGATTTATTGCTTACATTTATTGTGTTCTATTGATTGTACTTCATTTACTACTCATCATAGATCATAAATAGCACCCTTCGAGGCCCTTAAAACTGTCAGAGCTTCATCGACCATTTACTGCTATCACCGAGCCTCGACCTCGAGGTCCTAACTCGATCGATTCGAGACCCCTGATTTTGGGCAGTCTGGTTTGTCTATTTCGATCTTATATTATTCTTATCTCATTTCTTTAACTAACACCTAGCATCTATTGCCTAAACAACTAGTACTAAAATAAATCACGTATTTTTAGAACCACAAATCAAATTTAATTGTAATTACCATTTTCAAGGTAAACAGTTTGGCGCCCACCGTTGGGCTAAAAATAATAGTGATTGTTTTAGTGCTGGTTTACTGAAAACCACAAGTTATTATTCACACTTTTTCTTGTCCAAGAATTTTTGATTTTAGGTCAAAATGTCTAACTCAGTAAATGCACATGAAATCAACGGCTCTGAGGACCATAGAGAGAATGGTGTAGCTGTTTCAGGCGCTGGTGTACCACTGCAAAACCCCAAAAACACGTCGGAACCAAATCCCGTGGACGTGGGCTCGCGTAACGCCCAACACGTCGATATAAACTCTCGCACTGACGGGGGTGCACGGCGAGAAAACGAACAGGAGGTTCAGAAAACTCCAGCTCGGGAGGAAAGAGAGGTTAACCTTTACGTCATTTTTGAAATGTTGCAGGCACAACAATTGGCGATTGCTCAGTTTCAAAGCCATAAAAAACTCCAGGTACAGCAGCACCGGAAACGGCTTCTCGAGTCGAACCGGCACCGGAGAGGTCGAGCGACAACGAATCAGCATCCAACCCCGCCATTATAAAGATGCTCGATGACCTCACAAAGAGGATCGAATCAGGCGAAAAAAAGATAGAAGCCAACGATAAAAAGATGGAAACCTAAAATTCAAGGGTCGACTAGATCCCAGGCGCACCCCCAATTCTAAAGGGTGTAGATTCAATGAAATTTATTCAAAGGTCGTTCCCGTCAAGTGCTGCTCCAAAATCCATCCCGAAGAAATTCCGAATGCCCGATCTCTCGAAGTACAACGGGACCTCGGAACCCAACGAGCACATGGCCTACACTTGTGTCGTGAAGGGAAATGACTTGAAGGAGGACGAGATTGAGTCCGTCCTGTTGAAAAAGTTCAGAGAAACATTATCGAAGGGGGCTATGATGTGGTACCATAACCTAAACTCGAACTCAATATATTCATTTTCCATGCTGGCAGATTCTTTTATAAAGGCACACGCCGGTGCCATCAAGGTTGCTACAAGGAAATCTGACGTCTTCAAAATCAAGAAGAGAGAAAACGAGATGCTACGAGAATTTGTATCTCGCTTTCAAATGGAGCGAATGGAATTACCACCGTTCTTCGATGATTGGGCAGTGCAGGCCTTCACCCAAGGCTTGAATGAACGAAGCTCAGTAGCTTCGAAGCAACTGAAGCAGAACTTGGTGGAATATCCCGCTGTCACTTGGGCGGATGTCCATAATCGATATCAGTCAAAGATTAGGGTCGAAGACGACCAATTAGGGGCCCCTCGGGCTCGGTATATCCTAGTAGGCTCCCAACAAAGGAACCAAGGCCAAACAAGGAGAGGTATCAACCATACACCGAAGATCGGAGGAACGCCCCAAGGCGTAACATACCTCGAAACGACCGCAGGACGGATCGAGGTCAGAACCCTCGGAGACTCGTGAGCAGAGCCGGTTCAACAGACACGCAGGACCGGTAGAGGCACCCCGACTATCTGAGTACAAATTTAACATTGATGTTTCAGATATCGTATCGGTCATAGGTAAGATCAAAGACACTAGGTGGCCGAAGCCCGTATTATCAGATCCTTCGCAGAGGAACCATAACTTGGTGTGCGAATTCCACGGCACACACGGTCATAGGACCGAAGATTGTAGACATCTCCGGGTGGAAGTATCCCGACTAATCAACAAAGGGCATCTCCGGGAGTTCCTCAGCGACCGATCTAAAAATCAATTTCAGGAAAGAGAGGCGAATAGGAAAAATGAAACAGAAGAGCCACAACATGTCATCCACATGATCATGGGAGGGATCTACACCCCACAGGAACCCATCATCAGACGAACAAAAATATCCATCACCAGGGAAAAGCGAACTCGAGGTTACACACCCGAGGACGCTCTTACATTCGGCGACGAGGACATCGATACCCTGTCTCATCCTCACAACGACGCATTGGTAATCTCTTTTCTTGTGAATACATTTCAAATTAAACGTGTGCTCGTGGATCCAGGCAGCTCGGCCAGCATAATTAGGTCGAGGGTGGTGGGGCAGCTCGGACTGCTCGACCAGATCGTGCCCGCCTCTCGAGTCCTCAACGGATTCAACATGGCGAGCGAGACAATGAAAATAGAGATTATCATCCCAGTTAATGTGGCCGGCACAACCCAAAATACCAACTTTCACGTCATCGACGGAGACATGAGGTACAATGCCTTGCTCGGAAGACCATGGATACACTTCATAAGCGTAGTGCCTTCAACCCTTCATCAAGTGATGAAGTTTCCAACAAAGGACGGAATAAAAACGGTATACGGGGAGCAACATGTAGCAAGGGATATGTTCGCGGTGCATGATGTGGCACCAACTTCAATACCTTCTACATTGAAGGAGCCAAAGGATAAGCAGACATCCAAGTAGCAGTCGCAAGCTACATCCTCAGACGCACCCGAGTTAATGAGAAAAGGACCGTACCGTGCCCTCAGAACAAGCGGTTGAAGCATATCGAGGCTCGAACGCCATCAACGCTAAGGTATGACCGTCTCCCTTTTGTTTACATTTTATAGCTAACATATGTGCAGGTGTCCGATTAAAGAATAAAAGCACCTTCCAGCTCGAAGTCCTTGGGTTTTAAAGCATGCGCCGCGCTCTTTTTCCCTTAGATCGGAGTTTATCCCGAATAGGTTTTACCGACAAGGTTTTTAACGAGGCGACATCTGTATGCTACCTAAGGAGGACTCAACAAGTATTCGAGGCTTCTCTTCAATCAACCTCGAATACTGGGGGGCATCCCCCCCGGGAGGTCACCTCCTCGGAAAAATCGAAGTAAGTCAAAGAGGGTCTCGACAGGAAAATGATGTATCGGGCCAAACGGTCAAATGAACCGTGTCCTCATAGAATAATCGAACCCTCGACGGTAAAAATATGTATGCTTATACCAAGCAATCAAAGAAGTTTCTTTTGCCATCAAAACACTTTGCGATTCAAAGAAGTTACTATTATCACAAGAAAAGGCCCAGGGCCAAAAAGCCTTCGATGTCTCGGGGACTATCGTCGACTGTCACCTCATCGAGATATCAAAGTTCGAGGTCATAAGACCCCAAGCGGGCAGCATCGAGACCAAAAGCCCTCCACATGGCGACACCAAATCTGTAAGTCCTACGGGAATGATCAAATCTATAAGTTCTACGGGCATGACCAAATCTGTAAGTCCTACGGGCATGGTCAAATCTGTAAGTCCTACGGGCATGATCAAATCTATAAGACCTTTAGAAAGGCATGTCCAATTTGAAGGACCTTAAAAAGGCATAATCCCGATATTAAAGTCAAGGCTATATATTCGAACTTGTAAGACCCCTCAAAAGGCATACCCTCGATATAGACGCCGAGACCACCTCACTCGGGGACTGAAAGGCTACGGCCAAATACAACGACCACGGTCGAAAGGCTACGGCCAAAACAACGACTACGGTCGAAAGGCTACGGCCAAACATAATGACTACGGTCATAAGGCTACGACCAAATTAACGCAATTCGGGGACGCCCGACCATCGTCATAAAATCAAATCCTTCGAAGTCACTTCGAAAAGAATCGGTTAAATCAGGCTACCCTCGACATAAGCAAACGAGCTTCGATCATGTCAGCTCCAAACAACGAAAAGGCTTCGAAACAGTTCAGTCGTCGAGCGAAACCTCCCGAGGTGCTCATTTATCGTCACATAACGACTCACAATCGAGGTTCCTATCGAACCGTCGAAGAGTCGGACGAACACAAAAACTTCAAAAATGTCTTTAACGAGGGAATCTATAGTCATACTAAAGGTCATGTTGACCCAAGTAAGAGTCTAAGCGCCAGCATAAAGAGACTCAGGGCTAATTCAAAAACCTAAGGGTCGATGAGTTCGAGTCATAACCCGACTCAAGGACTGAGCCCGAAACGGTTAACTAAAATGCCTAAGGGCAAATACATAAGAGCCTACGGGCCAGTCTGAAAATGCCTAAGGGCAAACGTGTAAGAGCCTACTGGCCAACCTAACGAGCCCCAGGGCCGATTTGTAAACCTAAGGGTTTTACCTCGAAGTCAAATTCATTTGGCTAACTGTTGACAATCGTCAAAATTTGGAAGACAAGAAAAACAAACACAAGCAAATTGAAAGAATCGAAAGATTTTTCATATATATGTATTACAAATATACATTCACGAGTACTCCCACAAGGAGACTCATGCAAAGAAGAAAAAAGGAAAACCTAGCCTACTCACGTGACCAGCTCCCTAGAAGGCCCTCAAATATCGGCATCGGCACCAGGAGAAAGGAAAAACTTGGCACCGACCTCATCCGCCTTGGCCTATTTTATCTCCTCTGAGAGATCGAAGCCTCTAGCGTGTATCTCTTCAAGGGTTTCCCTCCGAGATCTACACTGGGCATATTCCTTGCTTCTCCTCTCTCTGTCAAAAGCTCCTCTCAACTTAGCCCGAGCATCGGCAGTATCTTTTAAATAAACGACCACTTTCTTGTCGGCCTTTGCCCAAGCTTCTTCAGCGTCGGCTCGGGCATCAACAACTTCGGCTTTTATTGTCAAAAGTTTGGCCTCGAGCCTGTCGATCTTGCTCGCCTGCACTGAGATGTCTTCACGAGCGTTCCGGAGGTGCACTTCGAGGGCAGAAGTCTTGGCCAAAGCATTCCTTTTGGCCGCAACATGGGCGTCTATCTGAGCCCTTAGCCCATTGCACTCATGCTCGGCCTGACCAACTTTGCCCCAAAGGCGTTCCAAGTCCTCTGTCTTTTTCTTGCAGCTAAAATATCAGAACATTAGCCTCCGAAGATAGGACAAGAAATATGCATATCATCGAAACGAAGGTTACCTGTTTCCCGATGCGGCCTTCGTAGTCATGGCTTCAGATCACCTCGCACCGAAGGTGTATCAGTTTTTTTGCTCGTTTATCCAAAGGATCCTGAGGGATTTCTCCCCATCCAAGGCTTTCCGCAACCTGGTTTCGCAGCGGAGCAGCTCGGATTTGAGCTTATCAAAGGCATGTGAAGAGTAAGCTTCAGTTAGAAAATAAAAGTACGAAACTGAAAGGTCGAAGAATCATCAAAACTCACCACAAAAAAGAGCCGCTGAGCCTCCTCAAAGGTTGAGCGTGCATCTACTGGCATGGACCCTTCGGCCCCAGTCGAGCCACTCTTAGTGGGAAAATGATCGCTTGAGACCCCACTCGATTTAGGCGGCCCCTGGCCCCGAACGCCCCTTGAAGTACCTTCGACGGGAGAAGCGGATAGGGGTAAAGGATCATTTCCCCTCGAAGTGCCTTCGACGGGGGAGGAAGCTGCTGGTGAAGGATGCTTGCTTCTTCCATCTCGTGGAGCCTTCCCCCCGAGATCAAGGACTTCTAGCACAACGAGCTCGGCAACCTCAGAAGGATCCCTGGTTCGAGACATCGATGCAGAACCATCCTCCCCAGCAGTACTGATGTCCACGGAATGGCCAATGTATATAAGGTCCTCTTCAGCGACGACATTTTCCATGTGCCCCCGGGCAGGCTCCGCCTCGTGATGAATATCCTCGTCCACAGAGGATATTCTCCGCTTATTATCTTCCCTCTACTCCGAAGTCGACGACCCTCTCCTCGAGGGGGCACATCCTTATCTCAGAAAATCCGCCAATGCCTATGATGACGAAGTTAATACACATAAAAGAAAGTACCTTTCATGAAAGTAAACCACACAACACGTACCGTGGTGTTTTACTTCCCATCTTCCCTTCGACAGATCGCGCCACTTGCGCTTGTCATATGATGAGGAAGCTGCCAATTTCTGACTCCAATCCGCAAGATCGGGGATCTCCTCCAGCATCCACGGAACCGCTGAGAGTGAGAAAAAGAAACATCCTTATTAACCAACAAAATCAAAGGTACCGAGTACTTGACGTAGTACTTACGTTGTAAATTCCATCTTTCTGTAAATGGCATGAATTCAGCAAGGATGATGTCGGTGGTTCTCACTCGAATAAATCGACTTAACCATCCTCGATTTTCGTCCTCGTCGTCACTAGCAATGAAAGGTCTAGTGGATCGGCGCCGTAATGCTATCAGTCCTCGACAATGCAGAGGCCGATATAACCTGATTATGTGACTCA
This sequence comes from Nicotiana undulata, assembly GCA_005239495.1. Taxonomy (NCBI): domain Eukaryota; kingdom Viridiplantae; phylum Streptophyta; class Magnoliopsida; order Solanales; family Solanaceae; genus Nicotiana; species Nicotiana undulata. The sequence goes on along the minus strand of ML250323.1, from coordinate 23,641 downwards.
GGGTGAACTCAAGCTCCGCTTTTTTGGTGAAAGACCTCATTATCAGCATTATCCGCCAAAAGTACGGATGAACCTGAGCTAAAGTAACCCGATATCTACTGCAGAATTCGAGTACGAGGCGATCTAGGGGGCCCCATGTAAGCAGATATGTATATACACTCAGGAACCCCTCTACGTGGGTCATAATATTCTCCTCTCGGGAAGGTATCTGAAGCATCACATTCTGCCCCACCCACAGTCTCTCCTCACGGCCTCGAAGTGTTTCTCTTCTATCGAGCAGATGAACCTCGAAGCATGCTCTCGATGTCCCGGGGCGTCGAAAGGTTTCTCTAGTGCAAAGTCTTTCTTCGAAGCAAAGCAATTTGAGGTTAACTCGTCATACGCCGGCGGCGTACCACCGACCGAATAAGAAGAAGAGGCTGAGCCTCCCTTTCCTGGTGAGCGGGTTTGGGTGTGGCGGCCATGACTACTTTGGTGTAAGAAAAAGGAGATGAAACTCAAAGCAAGAACCTCAAACTAAAGTGGTAGAAATATTTTTATGAGAGAAAAACTCTACAGGAAAGACAGTTGCTCAAAGCGGCAAAGTCTTCAAAAAGCTAATGCTTATATAGAGCGAGAAGCGGTTGTTCGCTTGCTTTAAAGGCCAATTAATTCATACCATGTCATTACAACCATTTTGGGAAGTGTACAGGCGGGACCACCTCGGCCACTTCACGGGTCATGTCATATGAATAACACCACCCAAAGGGCCGAGATCCCAGAATCAATCTAACCTCGAGATGGTGCCCGATCTCGAGGACCCCTTCTATTATAATTATGAGCTCAAAGAAGTCATCAATGCTTATTTGACCTTGAGAAGGTGCCCAGTCTCGAGGATGTTTGTTACTACAAGTATAGGTTTTAAGGGAATTATCAATCCAGTCTCGAGATGGTACCCGATCTCGAGGGTCTCTATTGCTGCAAGGATTGTTCCAAAGAGGGGGTCGATATCCCCTCATCTAGCTAATCTTGAGATAGTTCCCAATCTCGAGGGTCTCTGTTATTACAACCATGGGCTCTAAGGAGCCGTCGACATTGATCTGACCTCGAGATGGTACCCGATCTCGAGGATCCCTGTCACCACAATTATGGGCTCTGAAGAGTCATCAATATCTATCTAGCCTCGAGAGGGTGCCCGATCTCGAAGGGTTCTATTATTCCAAGCATGAGCTCTAAAGAGCCGACATCAGAATTCAAAAAATTATCTATGCACTGAAAAATAAAAGACTTGAAACAAAAAGTTTTCTTGGCATTCCCAAAAAATATATTTATAGAAGTATCTTTACAAAGCTCCCCCCGGGGAACCCGTGCGCAAAAGGAAAGGGAAATAAAAAGAAAAAAATAGTGAAGCGAGTCTATTTCTCGCCTTCACTGCTATTTGAGCCACTGCTGGAGTCACTATCGGATCCCTCGTCCGAGGAAGATGAGAACGCTGATTCTTCTTCTAAAGTCTTGGCCTTCTCAATCTCAGCTGAGAGATCAGCACCTTTGGCACTTGCTTCATCGAGGGCCTGCCTCCTAGCTTGTGCACGAGCATGGGCAGTGGCCCGAGCCAATTTGAGCCTGGCCTCTTCGGATATTTCCCTAGCCCGATTGTTGGTAGCCGCGACATCTCTTTTGTATGAGGCTACGTGATTGTCGGCCTCAATCTTGGCCGCAGATAGTGAAGCAATCTCCTCCTGGGCATTTCGAAGAAGGACCTGGGTCGAGGTCCCACTCCGAGGTTGCGGCCCCAATCTGCTCCTTCAGCTCAAAGATCTCCCTATCCTTGATTACAGCCTCTTCCCAGAGTTGCCCCACCAGAGCATTCTTTTGATCGATCTGCAAAGACGAATCAAGTTAGCAAGCACCAAACTTATGAGAATAAGAAAATAAACTCATAAGTGTCATATTACCTGCTCGGCGAAGCTAGTTCGCTCTTGATGCACTCCCTCTGGACTGGTCCGAAGCTCGTTCAGTTCCTCGTGCTTTCAGGCGAAGGAAGTCTTTGATGTGTTCAACTCCGAGGCAAGCTTCTCGAGCTCCTTCTCACGCCAAGAGAGCTCGTCTTGAAGCTTAGAAAAGGCATGGTCATACAGCTTCTTGACCTGGAGCATGAAGGAGAAAAGTTAGAAAAACAAGGGTGGAAGTTCGAAGCTCAAATTATATGTCGAAGGGGCTTACCTGCTTTTGGATCTTTCCGGCTTCCTCGAGGGCAACGGGGGCATCGAGGTCAGTATCCTCCTCGAGGCCGATGAATTAATCCTTAAATGTATCATCCTCTCCTTGAGAGTCCCCCGTGTCAGTGGCGCCCCTGTTCTGCGCTTCCCTTATTTCCCCTGGGGAAAATGAAGGGCCCAAGTCAAAACCGCCCATAACGTCAACCTCTATCGGGGTATCTGCTTTGCCCTGAAGTATTTTGGATTCAGGACCTCCGATCTTTCCAGCTGGGGATTCATCGGCGCGGACTGTACCACGTTCAGTGTGAGGCTCGGGGACTGCTCCCGAACCTTCCTCGATGATCTCCTCTGCTCGAGTTTGGTCCATATCAGTCACCTCCAATTTGGGCCCCCCCTGCCTGACGGTTTTCGGAGCGTCAACGTTTCGCCTTGCCCTTTGTACCAAAGGGAGAGCATTCTCATCATCATCTCTATCTGCGGCACGAATACTCACAACGGCATCCGAAGTCAAGCCCGTGGCATCGGTCTTAGGCTTTCGGATCTTGGGCTTCTTTGATTTCGGAGACTCAGCCGATGTCTCCTTCTTCCTCTTCTTACCCTTGTCGGGTTTCAAAGTCTCTGCCTCACCAGGTGGGGGCGGTCTCATTGACACGCTGTCCCCGAGGCCTGCACACACATGATGTATTAGGCTGCTGCAACAAAGAGCACTTATATGGAATTCAGTAACGACCACAAGAAGAGCTTACCATGGTTCTTGGCCTTCCACCGCGTCTTGGCCAAGTCCCGCCAAGAGCGCTTGCTGTATGGGAAGACGGAATCCAAACATCTGATCCATCTCGGGAGGTCGTGGACCGTGTCGGGGAACCAAACAGTGGCTGCATAATCAAAAGAAGGTCGATTCAGAAGAAGAAAAAGCGGGCAATGAAACGTGTTCGAGGTAGTGTTAGTTACGCCTCATGTTCCATTCCTCCGGGAATGGCATCCAATCGGCAGGAATGACATCTGAGGTCCTTACTCTGACAAACCGGCTCATCCATCCCCGGTCTTTGTCTTCATCGATGCTCGCAAAGAACGTCTTCGCAGACCGATGTTGTAGCTTAATCAAGCCCCCTCGGAAGAGACGGGGGCTATACAACCTTATCAAATGGTCGAGGGTGAATGTCATTCCCTCAACCAGGTTGGAAAAATATCAGAGAATGTACATGATCCAGAAGGAAGGATATATTTGATCGAGTGTTACTCGGTACTGGCGGCAAAAGTCAAGAATCACCGGGTCTATCGGTGAAAAAGAGGAAGAATCTACGGGACCTAGAGTGAAGGGGTATGTGTAGACGCTGAGGAAGCCAGCTTTGTATATGACTATGCTTTCCTCGGCTTTGGGGATTTCTATTTGTACTGCCTCCCCCCAGCGGCAGTCTGTTTTTCCTCTCTCCACTTTAGATATTACGCTGATATATCGTGACATGGGCTCGCATCGGCCCGGTGTGGAAGGAGGTCTGTCGATAGTAAGATCTGAAATTGTATCGAAGTCGCTAGGGATGCATTACTCGATGCTTGGCAGTGTTTTTGTTTTGCCCTTGGACGGGCATGAAGAAGAAGTGGTGCCCTCTTTCTGGGGTACCGTTTTAGAAGTCTTTGCCATAACTTTAACAAAGTTTTTGAGAATGAAGATGAAGAAGCAAGCACAAAGAAAAGATGAATGCAGAAGATGATGAACTTTGCTCTAAAACTTGAAGATGATTGTAAAGGTATGAATGGCAAACATTTGGGTATTTATAGAAGACATTTGGGCAACGTTTGAGAAGAGAAAGGGTTGAACCGGTAGCAGTTCGAGGGCTTCTCGGTAATCGTACTGACACCGACCCCTACGCAACCTTTGAGTCATGGCATTTAATGCTCTGACTGGGTTGACGTCGTGATGAGACCATCGGAGGGACAAGAATTCAAGACCGTTTATTATCGCTTCACTCTAAGAAACGCGGGGACTATCTGTATACGGCTAAATCGGTGAGCCCGATTTTATTGTTAATATGCCAATTCGTAGCCCATCAGCGGAAGCCTCGAGGTGTATCTCGAAGATCTACCCCAAGGGTCCCCTATGTTGTACCGTGACATTAAATAGTTGTACCAGCTGTGTATCTTTGTAATAAATGCTTATGTACTATGTTGGTATTCCCCCTCCTATATAAAGGGGACCCTTATCGTTTCTTGTACACATGATATTCAATACAAGGAACAAGAACATTCTCAGCTCTCTAACAAAAAATATTCTCTACTGTTGATCTCTTTGATTTATTGCTTACATTTATTGTGTTCTATTGATTGTTCTTCATTTACTACTCATCATAGATCACAAATAGCACCCTTCGAGGCCCTTACGAATGTTAGAGCTTCATCGACCATTTACTGTTATCACCGAGCCTCGACCTCGAGGTCCTAACTCGATCGATTCGATACCCCTGATTCCGGGCAGTCTGGTTTGCCTATTTCGATCTTATATCATTCTTATGTCGTTTCTTTAACTCACACCTAGCATCTATTGCCTAAACAACTAGTACTAAAATAAATCACGTATTATTAGAACCACAAATCAAATTTAATTGTAATTACCATTTTCAAGGTAAACAACAAGAAATTTTATACCACTTCAAGAAAAAATCGGGTAAAACTAGTCTTATGCTTCTTAAACTAGATCTCGAAAAAGCTTTCGACCGCATTGAATGGTCCTTCGTTCGCCAAGATCTCCAATACTTCAACTTCCCCCCTCCCATCATTCAATTAATTATGTCATGCATCACCACTTCTTCACTTTCTATCCTCATCAATGGTACCCTGCACCCCTTTCTTCTCACCCTCACGTGGCATCCGTCGAGGAAATCCCCTCTCCCCTTACCTTTTCATATTATGTATGGAATTACTTACTCGCAAAATCGATATGGTTATCGATTATCAACTATGGAAGCCCATCCGTCTTTCTATACATGGCCCCGCACTTTCTCACTTGTTCTTTGAGGCCGATATTATCCTCACTTCTACGACACCAGCACGCAGTTGTCATGCCATCATTGACATACTTAATGACTTCAATCGCGTCTCAGGTCAAAAAATCAACTTCCAAAAATAAAAATAAAAAATCTCAAAAAGTTATTCCTCTCAGGACAAGAATTTGTTCTCTCATCTTTCTACATGCATGAAGGCACATCTTTTGGTAAATATCTAGGTTTCCCGATTTTTACCGAGCGACCCAACAAATGTCATTTCCAGTTCATCCTTGATAACTTTAAACAACAACTTGCGGGTTGGAAAACAAGCTTTCTTTTTATGGCATGGCGCACAACTCTTATTAACTCCACTCTGAATAGCCTCCCAAATCATGTCATGCAATACATTAAAATTCCTCAAGCTATCCTCTCCCAATTAGAGCGCTGTCAACGCAATTTTCTCTGGGGCACCACTCCCAATAAAAAGAAAATCCACCTCGTAAAATGGAGTACTATCTGTATTGGCAAAAAAAGACTCGCCATGTGGGTCTATTTAATGGCGACACGTGTCAACAAAGTTTGGAGAAAAGTGAAGAATGACATGTAAAGATGATATGTGAAACAACTCCGGGATTAAACATACTCGTACCATGCCTGATAGCCTCGGAACTGATGATCATGAGATAGACTGGAACAGGTGCGGGAGAATATCTCATAATTACAAATGAGAAAGGAATCAATTAATCCCGGATTATATGGGATTTATCATCATTACCCCCATCAGTTATAAATCAATTATGTAACGTGCAATAAATGTAATAAATGATTGTAACGGTCAGAAAAAGGCAATCAATTGCAAGATTGACTCAACAGGCACGAGATTGACTTAACAGGTACGGGAGTGACTCATCAGCCACGGGATTGACTCATCAGTTATGGAATTAACTCATCAGTTACGGAATTAACTCATCAGTTATGAAATTTCAGTATTTACACAGCTGTTACAAGTCTTCCAAAAGTAATGGATGGGTTGAGTAAATTCTCATAATGGACCCATTATTCAAGGAGAATGGTTACTTAGATTTATCCCTATAAATAGACATAGTTTTATCACAATTATAGGAATTTAACTTTCTTCTCTACAATTCTATACATTGTAATTCATATCATGTTGATCCCAAGTTAGCAATAGTTTGGCCCGTCAAGCTCCGTTCAACATCCTGTCAAGGATTATTCAATAAGAATTATTTCTTCTTTGCTTTATTTTTATTATATTATCTGTCATTGAATTTATTTTCCACTTCTCTATCACGTCGTATTAACAAAAATTATATCTTTCGGATTGAATCAGTTGTTTGTGGCTCGTCATATAAAGTTATTGTTTTGACCTTGAAAATTATTTTTTTGGTTAAACAGTTTGGTTCCGTTACCGGAAACTCAAGCAAATTTGCTATTCATCCAAAGATACTAACAATTTTTGTTGATATTTGCTTTCTTCCAGTTTAAACCTTCATCGTGGCCGAAATTTGCCAATCAACAAAGTTGAGGACAACCAAGCTTGAAATGGCTTTACCATGAGAAAAGAAAAGGGAATAATAGCCATGATACTGATATGTAATAAACAAGCAGAGAAAAATAGAGAATGTACATCGGTATATTGGTACCACAACTATTAGTACCGAAACTTGTTAAAGAATCTACGCCAAACAACACCGAGACATGAAGTTCAGATACATCATATAATTTTAATTTGCACAATTTAGTTCTAACTTGACATAAACAGATCAAGGAACAAAACGAGCGGATAGAACACCTCCGGGAATTCCCGAATATCCTACGAGAATGATATGCAACACCGAGCTTTAAATGAAGAAAGGCACGGATGTTCAAACAAAAGTCAAAAATAGGTTCGAGCAAGGAGATACGGGATTTTCTTTACAAACTGAAAAAGATCTGAATCTTCCCAAACAGGTAAGCAATCACCTTGCTAAATTGAAAATTTTCACGGGAGAATAATGAAGGTTAGGAAAATCATGGGTAAAACACCCACGAGTTTGTTTACAAAGATACCGCACATGACAACTGGAAAAGAAAAGATAGGTGCGGGATGGATAATTAAAGACTACGAGGAAGAAGGTTCATTAATAGCCATGGACAATTACACAAATAATTTCGGATACAATCATTGAACCGAAAGAATCAAAAGCCACGAGGTCAAATGCAAAAGAACTAGAAACTATCATTGGCTTCCCAAATAGGAGGTTTATGCTGGTCAAGACTCGCCACCGAGTTTAAAGGTAAGTTGATTAAAATTTTACGTGCTAATGCAAATTGCTTTGCTTGCCACCATTGTAACCATAAAATGTATACCTCTGGAGATAATGGTTTATATACTCAATATTGACCCGCAGTATAATCCGGTCAAGAAAAAGAAGAAACCAGAGCCAAATAATAAAAGATAAAGTTATGGAACCTCGAAAGGCCGGTTTAGTCCGGAAAGTCGAATCATTTGGACTCGTTACTTGTCACACCTCCTTTTTCACTACCCCGAGTTGATGAAGGGTAATAACGGAGTTTTTTCACTTTAAGTGACATTATTCGATTTTGGGAATTATTTGTTATTTTCAGAGTCGCCACCCGGATTTTTGACGATGCTGCGGGACACCGTTTTGTTTTGAAAATCCCAAACCGAGGAAGATTCGACTCTGTTTTGATTTGTCTGCGACCAGAAATCCGAGTAAGGAATTCTGTTAACCCAAAAGAAGGTGTTAGGCATCCCCGAGTTCCGTGGTTCTAGCACGGTCGCTTAACTATTATTATTTGGCCTAAATTATCTGATTATTTACGTGTTTTAGCCCATTGCATATTTAAGCTCTTTGAAATTTATCCGCTTTTGATAAGTATGATTTTATCTTGAAAACAAGTCACGAGAACGAGCACTCGTTATGCTTTTGTACATGTTGCATTTACGCCACATGAAATGCACCCGTAATTGCAACACGTGATTTTAATATAGTTTTAAGTTGAGGTCGGGGACATGAGTTGTCACACCCGAGTGTAGATTACGTGGTCAAGACTAATGATCATGACGGTTTTATAATGCCTATTTGAGGTGATATTCGATTAATCTTTATTCTTTCTATTTGAAAGAGTATTTTAGTTTTAAAATCAATTAGGACATTTATGGATTTATTTTTGACAAGTTACGTTGGCGTACACTTGTTGTTTTTTGAGCATATGGCAAACACGTCACATGAAATGCACCCGCGGTTGCTATGTACATTTTATTAATGTTTGAAGTTGAGGGTCGGGGGGGCACGAGTTGCCACTCCCGAGTGTAGTTTAGAGTAATTTTGAGGTAATGATCGATTTTTGTCTAATTTCAAACTGAAGGTATTCATTCTACCTAAGGATTGCCTGAAATAATATTTCAACAGCCTAAAGATAACATGTTTCGGGCTATGGCCATATTTTAGCCCCCAAATTATTTCGACTCTTTTGACCAATCCTAATTGTGTCTAATTAACAAGAAGGGATACGTATAATTTGAACTGACATCATTAGGGATAAGCATAATAGGAACGTTTGCACATAATATAACCAGAATCTACATTTTAGTTTTGTTTTCATTCATCATTTTTGAAAAAATTGCACTCATATATATTCAAAGATTTTCCAAATGGAACACCAGTAAATTACGAGATGAGGATGCAGTTTGTCAACAATGAAGCTTAGAGTTTTGGACATATTAGTCTCAATATCAAAAATCATACCAAATCTAAAAAGGGTCTGAATTTGCAATCTAAAACTACTTTATAATTTTTAGCGGAATGTAACACGAATAACTTTACAAGTTCAAACTTAACCATTTTGGAACATAGGTTACTAAAATCAGAATTCATTCGTATTTTTTTGAAATAGATTCGTGCGTTTCTTTCAGAATATTTACATGATGCGAAATAAACTGAAAATAATTGACTAATTCCGACTTATATTGAAGGTAACTAAATCAGAAAACAGCTATTCCCCAGAATCAATAAGTGTTTGTAAAAATTCCGTATAGGTTACTTTGAATACACGCTGCATTTTTATCTACTGTCATCACGCAGACTTTTAAAAAAAGGAGAAAACAAATTATAAGTTCGAAATCCCTAAAGCCTTCTTTTCCAAAACCAGTGTGAGTACTAAAACTAGAATTAAATATACAACCCAGTTTAAGTTACAACATAGGAGAATTACAACATTATTGCTACTATAAGAATACATTTTCAGGAGAAAGAAAAACTAAAATGGTAACTTCAAGCTATTTGTCCGACTTGAATTCCTCCGAGGCCATGCATTTGGGCCTTCTTTTGTAATATGTAAACTCAACCAAATTAATTGAGTGTTATGCCATTACCAAAACCAAACTGACCATGAAGGGGTCATCTTTAATTCTAATAATGCTTGTGTTTGAACTATACTCTGGCAGAATTATTTATGAACTTTCTCAGGGTGAATGTGATCATAAAAGGATCAACTCAACTCCGGACTTGTCATTTTTGCACTTGGGACCTTCAGTCCATATTAATTCTTTGACTTGATTATTTAGGCATTAAGAGGATAAATCTGAAAATAAAGGATCCCAGATTCTTTCCTCTAGTAAGCCTTTGATTATCCCTTGAAAGGATAATTTCAGCAAAGTTAGATGCTGCTTATGCACTGTTATGGGACGAATTTGACTATCAAAGAGTCAAATTCATCTTACCTTAGTGCTAATATTAACATTATTCTAAACTATGTAGAAACTTTGATTATTTAGGCATTCTTAGAGGATGAATCTAACCATTCAAAGGTTCAGGTTCCTCACTCTAATGCCTTCTTTAATACATACTTTACCTCTTGAAGGGTGATTTCCAGCACCCTAAGATATTGTTTATGCGCCATTAAAGGGATGAATTTGACTATAAAAAAAAGTCAGATTCATCTACTCTAGTGCCAATATTCTGACCTATCTAGAGACCTGCTTGTTGCATCTCTTTATTGACCAAAGAGACTCAATTGAAAAGCATATTTCTGCACTTTTATGGAAAACATCTGACCATAGAGATGGTCAGACTCAACATCCTAGTGCAGATTTTATACTAAATGGATTACCTCAAATTAGTATCTAGCAATACCCCAATGCATCTTAAAGAATTTGAGAGAAAAACAGAATAACTCCAAGGTTTTTAGATATCACACACATAGAGTATATATTCAGATTCCTTAACTAATGCTACTTCAAACTTATAGGTCAATAACAGAGAAGAAGATTCAGCTTAGTATGATCTCAAAAACATAGCAAGCATGAAATATTCAACATCAAGTTAACACAAGTTCTGAATCTAATAATTTCATTTAAAGTTCTTGGTTACATACCTCTTTTGAAGAGAAAATAACAAGGATCCTGACCAAATAAAGGTCAGGTAGGCAGTAAAGAGAACAACTAAGAGGAGAAAGATTCAACAGCAACCCAAAAACAGATCAGCAACCAAAAGCAGAACTGAAAAGCCCCAGCAAGAAATCAAAACAAGAACTTCGAGTATAGGTACTTAAGGCTCTCAGAATCAGGATATCAAAGAAGAACTAGAAACTGAGAATCCAAAATGATGCACTAATGAATTTTTGTTCAAAATAAGTAGCCAGATTTTTTCTTTTTATTTTCCTATGGATATTTGAAATTTGTTTTTAGCAAGCAGTTGCTATTTTTTTTTTTGTGTCTCCAGATTTTCAGCAGTCAAAAAGAAGGTCCTTAAAAGTATGAAGAGAGAGTCCCTTTATAGGTATTTGGGAGTGGGGTATCTTTTAGAATATTCTCAATTCAAAAAGCTGTAAATAGTACATAATAGTATACAGGGCAGCTGTCAATTTTATCTTTTTAGACAGCTGCCCTTATTCTAGAATATTCTTACCTATTAAATACCTTTCTACACTTAAAAAATCTTCGCCCCTAAGTCTATATTACCTGTGGTACCCTTTGGAGTCCCTGAATTTACCATTGGGTAATCAAGGTTAACCACTTGGGTTATTACTTTACTTTGGTTAACTAACACTAGTTATGTCCTTTAGGTGACTATTAGTTGTTCTTTAACCAAGGTTAGGTCAACTAGTTTAAAGGTTAATTGATTAGGAGTTTGGAGTTAGTTTCATACTAATTACCTATGTTTAAGTTAATTAATTAAAGTAGGTCAATCAATTTAATTCTTTAACTTAAGCTAACTGATTTAGTTAAGTTAAATCAATTTGATTAACTAAAACCAGAGACTTAACCAATTATTAAGCCTAGGTTTAAATTATTTAATTAATCAGTTTAATTAAGGTTAGTCAACCCATTTTTCTTAACTTAGGTTAAATTATTTGTTTAGTTAATGAAACCTAAATTAATTATCCTAAACAGATTTTAGGACTAAGTTAATTGTTTAAGAGACTATCGACCTAGGTTAAACTAGTTAAACAAATTACTCTTAGGAAGTTATAATTAACTAAGTTAATCTTGATGCTTAGGATTAAACTGGGTTAGTCCATGACTATACACTGTCAATCTCAAAACTAATGATGAGAGTGAAATCATTTATTTTTAAACGGCAATTCTAACTTAGGTATAATTCAAGTATTCTGTTACTATTTTTTCAATGGAAATCATGCACTTAGTAATTCATAAGAAACACAAATGACTCATAATAGGATTCATCCTATAATTTACACAAATAATTAGACATGATTAGATATTTAAGTAAACCAAAAGTAAAACCCAACTATGGATAATATTGAACAATTGCAATCGTAACGGTTAGGTTAGGGAAAGATAACTATCAAAGGAATTTTAAGCATCCTATATGTATATCAATCTAAACTAATCAATCAAACGAATTAATAGCCAAACAAACTCATAAGAAACCAGTTAATCAATTGTGATGTTCACAAGGAATCTGATCAAGAACAACTAAGAACAAAGACATGACTGTCATGGATATATTTAAAACTTAAACCAATCAAATTATTCGACTAACTAAACATGGTCCGATCACATATGTTTGAACAAAATCCAATTAACCAAACTGATCGGAGGGAAGAAGAAACAGGCACACATATGAAATAGCGATAAAACCCTAGGCTAGTTACTAAATAAATCAAACACGAGATATATCCAGAGTTTTGGGATTAACTAAAAAGAAACATGCATGAACGGGCAAAGGTAAGATAGTAAGGAAAAAGAAGAAGACACCTAAATTTAAAACAGTAAACCTAGGGACAAAAGCGAAATCATGATTTTAACTTAAAATTGTAAAGAAAAGGAGAGGGGGTACCAGTGGGGTGCTTGGTCGGAAAAATCGAAGGTTGCCGGACCTTGGCCGGACTTCGACGGGGTTTGAAACTAACTCAAACCCACAGAAATCAATAGCCCTCGTTGAGAGCTATCGACCCGTGTAGGTTAGAGCCATTAGAAGTCTTTGAGTCGTCTTGTAGAAGAACACTAAGGTTCCGGGTTTTTCAGATTTGAAATTACTCAAAATTGGTTGATTGTTTGGGGAAACCAATGTTTGGACGGGGTTGAGGAGGTCGTGGGGATCGTCTGGTTAAAACATGGGGTCGATTGGAGAAGCTCCATCGCCGGAGGCGATTTCCGGCCGGCGGAGCACAACGGAAGCGGGGTGGGGCTACGGTGGGAGATGGTGGTACTGGGCGGAGGCCGGGGAGGTTAGAGAGAAGGGAGAGGTGAAGAGGGGGATTAGACTTTGATCACTAGGGGGGGAGTCTTTGGAACAATTATATAGCTAGATGATGTGGGGTTCAGGACCGTTGGATCAATGAGATCCAGCGACTAGGGATTCAAGGGGTTAAACGGGGTCGTTTGGTTGGGTGCTGGGGCAGGCCGGGTGGGGATTTAACTGGGCTGGACATGGGTGAGGGTAACTTGGGCCTAGGCGATTCTAGCCCAAGTCCTTTTAATTCATTTTTATCAATATCCAACTCAACTTATTAAAATAACCTAAATTAAAACTAAAAATGCAATAATTAGTTCTAATCCTAGTATTTGCTTAATTAAAAAATCACACCATTTAGTTTACTCCTAGTTCAATTTCATAATTTTGTTAAAGAAAAAAGTAATTAAACCAAGAAGTTTAAACATTAACCTATCCTATGTCAGGTAATTTACATTTTGCTATCATTTAAATAACAATTAAAGGTTATGCACCTAATTAAGTCATCTTAAACCATTTATACGTTTAAAAGATGAATTATGACCACATAATGTAAAATAAATTCACAGATAGCATTAGAATTTAACTAAAATCCATAAAACCAATTAATTTATTGAGAATTTTGTAGGATTATACGATAAGTAAAAATCACGTGCTCACAGCTGCCCCTCTTTGCTCGGAAATACGAAAAGTTTTCGGGCAAAGACAAAGTGAGCAGCCATAAATGACTTTACCCGTTCATATGTTCCATTGTGAAGCGTTTTTTAAAAGCTTGACCGAACCCATGCTTCAGAGGTTGCCTACATATCCTTGGCTATAAAGGAATCATGTCAGTGTAGTTCTGGAAGTTTTGGTAGCTGGGACTACCGAGTAACTGTGGTTTCACTGCGGTTGCTGTTGTTATTGCTGCTGATCCCCTTATTACACCAAAGTAGCAAAAATGGAGAAGACTAAGCTAAACCTATCAACTATGAGTTACAAGAGTCCTATCTATTAGTTTGCTGAAGCTTGATCTTGGATCTTGGATGCTTTTATACAAACTTGATCTGGACCTTGATGCTTGTTAGTTGTAGGCGCTGGTTCAAACTTCTTCAGCATTTCGGGTCAAAAGGGATATGCGCCGCTTGTGACTTCAGCTTTGTCTTGAGCGGTCCATATCTTTTCCATTTCCGTACCTTGGATTCAACCTTCTCTTTCCTCTTTTGTTTCATTATTTTGGATCGAAATTCCTTCTTTTGGTCATCTCGAGTTCCAATGTCCTAAAAAATGTAATCTGCACAAAAATTAAAACAATTAAAATTTTCTGCCCCAGTTTTCATACTAGGAAAATTTTGTGAGTTATTGTAAGGAAATCTACACTATCTTGTTTTTGAAAGCGGTGAAAAGCCGGGAGAAGTGCACCCGGAGTTATTGCAGACTAGGGAGTGGATACCCTATATCTCGAAGCAAGATTCACCGGGGGTGGCAAAATGAAATCAACTAGGGATTGCGTAACCCTATGCTGGGGAGGAGGTCAATTAGGGAATGTATACCCTTAACTGAAAAATGAATACAATCAGGGAATGTATACTCTTAATCGGAAAGGAAAGCAACAATTAGGGAATGCATACCCTTAATTGGAAAGGAAAGCGTCAATTAGGGAATGTATACCCTTAATTGACATCGACTAGGGAGCGTGTACACCCATGTCGGAAAAAGAAAATCAATTAGGGAATGTATACCCTTAATTGGAAAAGAAAACATCAATTAGGGAATGTATACACTTAATTGGAAAAGAAATCATCAATTATGGAATGTATACCCTTGATTGGATAAGAAAATATCAATTAGGGAATGTATACCCTTAGTTGGTATCGACTAGGGAGCGTGTACACCCATGTCGGAAAAAGAAAATCAATTAGGGAATGTATACCCTTAATTGGAAAAGAAAACATCAATTAGGGAATGTATACACTTAATTGGAAAAGAAATCATCAATTATGGAATGTATACCCTTGATTGGATAAGAAAATATCAATTAGGGAATGTATACCCTTAGTTGGTATCGACTAGGGAGCGTGTACACCCATGTCGGAAAAAGAAAATCAATTAGGGAATGTATACCCTTAATTGGAAGGAAAGCAACAATTAGGAATGTATACCCTTAATTGGATAAGAAAACATCAATTAGGGAATGTATACCCTTAATTGGAAAAGAAAACATCAATTAGGGAATATATACCCTTAATTGGAAACGGAAAGCATCAATTAGGGAATGTATACCCTTAATTGGATAAGAAAACATCAATTAGGGAATGTATACCCTTAATTGACATCGACTAGGGAGCGTGTACACCCATGTCGGATAAAGAAAATCAATTAGGGAATGTATACCCTTAATTGGAAGGAAAGCAACAATTAGGGAATGTATACCCTTAATTGGATAAGGAAACATCAATTAGGGAATGTATACCCTTAATTGGCATCGACTAGGGAGCGTGTACACCCATATCGGAAAAAGAAAATCAATTAGGGAATGTATACCCTTAATTGGAAGGAAAGCAACAATGAGGGAATGTATACCCTTAATTGGATAAGAAAACATCAATTAGGGAATGAATACCCTTAATTGGATAAGAAAACATCAATTAGGGACTGTATACCCTTAATTCGAAGGAAAGCAACAATGAGGGAATGTATACCCTTAATTGGAAAAGAAAACATCAATTAGGGAATGTATACCCTTAATTGGAAGAAAACATCAATTAGGAAATGTATACCCTTAATTGGCATCGACTAGGGAGCGTGTACTCCCGTCGGAAAAGGCGTAGCTAGGGTCTGGAGACCCTATACCACTTCAGCTTTGAGCTGTTTTCAACACTTTTTTTAATGGATGCGGGAAAGGATTTTGGAGAAAACTTCCCTTTTGGAGTTATTGCTGCAGATCCGCTTCTAGCTCTTGCGCCTTTGGTTGCACCGGCTTTTTGCACGGTTGCTTTTGAGTTGCACCTGTTTCTTATTTCAACAAAGAACAATTTGTTAGTTTGAAACAGTGGTTGGTTTTGCTGCCTTGATTATTTCAACTGTTTGATCCCGGCTCTGTTGACGAAGATCTCAACCGCCTGCTTGCTTGCTTGCTGGTTGGGGATTGGGTTTCATCTCTAATCCCAGGGACCTTGGCTTTTTTACCATGGAGGTTGGTCATGTAGGACCCAACATTTTGTTTCGCCTTTGTAGGCCTTTGACTTGCTTTTTCTTTTGGGTTTCCAGAGTGTCGGGGAGAGTTTTGGCCCCTCAAATTCTGCTGCAATGGTTAGTCGCGGGACTTAACCTTCCCAACTTTATTTCGCCTTTATTGGCTTTCCATTTCTGACTTTCCCTCCAACTTTAACTATAGGGAACTTGGAATATTTCTGGTTTTCAAACCTTGCCGAGAGGGTTAGCCACGTGAAGCTTAACCTTTCACTTCATTCGCCTTTATAAGCGCTTCAATTTGATTTTCTCCTTTCAAAGGTTTTTGAGTTTGAAGCATCGGCCGCTATGGCCAGTCGGGATCGACTTGATTCCCCTGACGAGGCTCAGTGCCCTTTGCATATTGGCTCGCGTCAAATGAGACCCCTGTAAGTCAGTTTTGCCATCCTTTCTTTGTTTTGCCTTAAAATATAGAGTCAGACTGAAAGGGATTGAAAGAAAATAACAAAGGAACGGAGACAATAAATTTTGACAAGAAATATCCCTTTTGGGGAGAGAAAAAGGACTTATCTGGAGTGCACGCGGCTTTCAATGAACATGACATGCGTCTTGGACTGGATGCCTGATCTATATAAACCATCGGACTCTCAGAAATTCGTCACAACTTTTAACTCGAGGTTGAGAAACCTTGCCCCAGATCATGTCGGTATCAGTGACCAATCATCCTTTTTCGATTAGCGGCACCCTTTTTGGGTTTTCACCAGCTAACCTCTCTCATTTCTCTTCTCGCCATCGCCCAGTAGTGCTCTTTGCGAGTTTTCACCATCAAGAATCTCTCGTTTTTTTTTAATTTCTCTACTCCCCGTCGCCTTATGGTGCCCGTGTGGGTTTTCACCGATAGGACTCTCTCATTTTAATTTCTCTCATTGCTTGTGTGAGGTTCAAATAGATGTATCTTCCCACTCTGGCTTTTCTTTGCCGATCGATCGGAAGGACTTGACTAGGTTTTGGGATCAAAAGAATTTGTATTGAATTACAACCTTGGAACTTTCAGGCGAATCATTGCCGCATCTCAACACTTGCCCCAGCTTAAACTCTTGGGGAAAATGTGGATTTTTATTTTGGTGTGACTGAACCCCAGGGAGAGGCTGCCTACGTATCCTTTCGGAATCAAGTCAGACGTAGTTCAGGCAAACATTTTTGTTTTGGTTTTGGTTTTGGTTTTGATTTTTGTTTTCTTTTAATTTTTCTTTTCTTCTCTCTTTTTTTTCTTTTTTTTTCTTTTACTCTTTTTTTTCTTTTTCTTTTTTTTTTGATTTTTCTTCTTTCCTTTCTCTTTTTTTTTAAGCTCCAAGGAGGTTAGTCAAAGAAGAGTAACCGGCTCAAAGGGTTTACAAAATGGTAGTGTTTGGGGTAGCATGAATGAAAAGCCTTCATCCTTTCGATCAACTGTGTTGTCATCATGAAGAGGTCAAACATAATACCTTTTGACTTCATCTGCATTGACAGCCGTTTCGGGGTTATTTCCTTCGATGTCTCCCAAATACAATGCTCCTTTAGGAAGCAATCTCCTTATGATGTACGGACCTCTCCAATTCGGGGCGAATTTTCCTTTCGCCTCTTCGTGGTGTGGGAGGATACGTCTTAATACAAGTTGCCCTACTTCAAAGTTCCTAGGCCGCACTTTCTTATTGTAGGCGCGGGCCATTCTTCGTTGGTACAACTGCCCGTGGCAAACTGCGGCCATCCTTTTCTCATCGATCAACATTAATTGCTCCAATCGGGTCTTGACCCATTCGTCATCCTCAGTTTCTGCATCGACAATAATCCGAAGGGAGGGAATTTCAACTTCTGCAGGTATTACGGCTTCCGTGCCATAGACCAATAGATAAGGAGTAGCTCCAACCGATGTGCGCACTGTCGTGCGATATCCCAGTAATACGAAGGCAATTTCTCGTGCCATTGCTTGGAAGTTTGAATCATTTTCCTGAGGATTTTCTTAATATTTTTGTTTGCCGCTTCAACGGCGCCATTGGCTTTTGGCCAGTAAGGGGTGGAATTGCGGTGTGTGATTTGGAACTGTTCACATACCTCCCTCATCAGGTTACTATTTAGATTCGCGGAATTGTCGGTAATGATAGTCTTTGAGATACCAAAACGACAGATGATATTAGAGTGCACGAAATCCACCACTGCCTTCTTGGTGACAGCTTTGAATGTGACCGCCTCGACCCATTTCGTGAAATAGTCAATAGCGACCAAAATAAATCGGTGCCCGTTTGAGGCCCTCGGCTCGATCGGCCCGATGACATCCATTCCCCAGGCGACAAACGGCCAAGGTGCTGACATGGGATGCAATTCTGATGGTGGTGCGTGAATCAAATCGCCGTGTATTTGACACTTGTGGCATTTTCAGACAAAGCTAAGACAATCTTTCTCCATGGTCATCCAACAATACCCAGCCCGCAAGATTTTCTTTGCGAGGACGTATTCGTTCATGTGGGGACCGCATACTCCTGAGTGCACCTCGTTCATAATCTTTTCGGCTTCCTTGGCGGATATGCACCTTAATAGATTCAGATCGGGAGTCCTCTTATACAGTACTTCCCCACTTAGGAAGAAACTGCTGGCGAGTCTCCGGATGGTTCTCTTTTGGTCCCCATTTGCCTGCTCTGGATATTCTCTTATTTTCAAGAATCTTCTGATATCGTGATACCATGGTTGGATATCGGGCTCTACTTCGATCGTGTTGCAATAACCATGTCTTTCCTTGATTTGAATTTCCAACGGGTCGATGTGAACATTACCCGGATATGGCAGCATTGCCGCTAGAGTAGCTAGTGCATCGGCTAACTCGTTGTGGCATCGAGGAATATATCTGAACTCGACAGCTTTGAATCGTTTGCTAAGATCTTCCACATGTTGTCTGTATGGAAGGAGCTTAACATCCCGAGTTTCCCACTCTCCTTGAGCCTGCTTGATGATCAAATCCGAGTCTCCCATGATCAATAACTCTTCTACATCCATGTCGATGGCCATGTTCATACCCATTAAACAAGCTTCATATTCGGCAGTATTGTTTGTACAAAAGAACCGAAGGCGGGCCGTGGCGGGATAGTGCTGTTCCGTGGGTGAAATCAAGATTGCCCCGATCCCAACACCTTTTGTATTTACGGCTCCATCAAAGAACATTTTCCAAGTGTTGACGTCCTCAGAAGTTATCTCGACTGAGTTTACCTCCTCGTCTGGGAAGTATGTACTTAGGGGTTGGTAATCTCCATCGACAGGATTTTCTGCCAAGTGATCTGCCAAAGCCTGGGCCTTTATAGCCGTACGAGTGACATAGACTATGTCAAATTCGGTGAGCAGAATCTTCCACTTAGCTAATCTCTCGGTGGGCATTGGCTTTTGGAATATGTACTTTAACGGGTCCAACCTAGTGATGAGGTAGGTGGTATAAGCCAATAAATAATGCCGGAGTTTCTGAGCGACCCAAGTTAGAGCGCAACACGTTCTTTCCAATAGCGTATACTTGGCTTCGTAGCTCGTGAACTTCTTGCTCAAGTAATATATGGCCTGTTCTTTCTTCCCGGTTACGTCATGTTGCCCGAGAACACATCCGAAGGAATTTTCCAACACTGTTAAATATAAGAACAGAGGCCTTCCTGGTTCTGGTGGGACTAGCACTGGCGGGTTCGACAAATATTCTTTGATTTTGTCGAAAGCGTTCTGGCATTCGTCCGTCCATTTGATGGCTGCATCTTTCTTCAACAGCTTGAATATAGGCTCACAAGTGGACGTCAACTGAGCGATGAATCTGCTGATGTAATTCAACCTACCCAACAGGCTCATGACCTTCTTCTTGGTTCTTGGTGGTGGGAGATCCCGAATAGATTTTATCTTTGTCGGGTCTAGCTCGATGCCCCGTCGGCTGACTATAAACCCCAGTAATTTCCTAGACGGAACTCCGAAGGCACACTTGGGCGGGTTTAGTTTCAGATCATACTTACGCAGGCGTTCGAAGAATTTCCTCAAATGGTGGACATGGTCATTTTGCGTCCTTGATTTAATAATCACATCATCCACGTATACCTCAATCTCTTGATGCATCATGTCGTGGAAAATGGCGGTCATGGCCCTCATGTATGTCGTCCCGGCGTTCTTTAGGCTGAACGACATGACTCTGTAACAATAGGTGCCCCAGGGTGTAGTGAAAGCCGTCTTTTCTGCATCTTCTTCATCCATCAGTACCTGGTGGTATCCCGCATACAATCCACGAAAGACTGTACCTCATGCTTGGAACAATTGTCAACCAAGATATGTATGTTTGGTAGTGGAAAGTTATCTTTAGGGCTTGCTTTATTCAAATCTCGGTAATCGACACATACTCTAACTTTTCCGTCCTTTTAGGTACTAGAACCACATTGGCCAGCCAGGTAGTGTATTTGAACACCCGGATCACTCCCGCTTTCAATTGTTTAGTGACCTCTTCTTTGATTTTGTCACTCATGTCTGTTTTAAAGTTCCTCTGCTTTTGTTGGACGGGTGGATGACCGGGGTAGGTCGGCAATTTGTGTACCACCAAATCTACACTTAGTCCGGGCATGTCGTCGTAAGACCAAGCAAACACGTCTTTGAACTCAAGTAGAAGTTGAATCAAAGCGTCCTTAGTTCTTTCATCAGCGTGGACGCTTATCATGGTTTCTCGAACCTCTTCCGCACTACCCAAATTGACAGGTTCTGTTTCATTTAAGTTCGGCTTAGGCTTATTCTCGAATTGTTCTAATTCTCGATTTATTTCCCTAAAAGCCTCTTCTTCGTCATATTCCGGTTCTTGACTCATTATTTCGAGGTTAGACAGCGTATTAAGATCAGAGCATGAAGTCCGCAAGCATGTCATGTTATTTAAAGCCGCATTATTAGGACTGAAAAAATAAGAAAAATAAGTAAAAATCAGAAGGAATAGTAGACTATGAAATTTTGAATTTCATTTCATTGAATTTGAACATAGGAGGATTTACATTGGAATTCAAAAAGGCAGTAAATTAAAAACACTTGAGTTACACCCTGAAATAACTCATAGTGCAGGAAAGGTGGCAAAACTGAACTACCGAGTCTCCCGCCTGACGGGGAATGGAGTAGCCTTCCAATTCTGCAACTTGGCATTTGGGCCCATGTATTTCACCTCAGCGGTGCTTGAACCTTCTCCCAACTGTACCATGTTGGTTTCATACGACATCTGCTTCATGGCCTCGCAGATTCCCTCGATCTCTTCGGCCGTAAAGGCTTCTTCTTCTTCTTCGACATATTGCGGTTCGATGAAAGTCTCAGTAATATGTGGGACCGGCTGAGGTAGGTCCCACCCCTTGCTTCCATCTTCATCTGAGGCTTGGAAACCTATGCCGAAGAATTTTTTAGTGGCAGGTAGAGAGATCGGTTTAGTGATACCTTGCAAGGACAAGCCAAGCCCCTTTTCGGGTTTGTATCCATGTCTAATCATGTCGGTAGCGACCATGATCGACGCATTTGATAGGCAGGGTTGTGGGTACGGAGCACCTTCTTCATGTTGGTCAGCCGACACAATTTCAAACGCTTGATAGACAATGTGCTCACTCCCTTCTCTAGCTTCAAGACAAGGGATCGAGGGGTCTCGGTAGATTGACTGCTCATCTTCCCCGTGGACCACTATCTCCTGGTTTTCATATTCGAATTTGACCACTTGATGGAGAGTAGAGGGTACTGCTCCAGCGGCATGAATCCACGGTCTACCAGCAAGAAATTGTATGAGGTATCCATATCTAGGATTTGGAAGGTTATAGTGAAGTCCACAGGGCCGATCGTCATAACTATGTCTATTTCGCCAATGGTGTCCCTTTTGATTCCATCAAAGGCACGGACACAGACACTATTCGGCCTGATTCTCTCAATGCTGATTCCCATTCCTTGTAGTGTGGATAAAGGGCAAATATCTACCCCGGAACCTCCATCAAGCATAACTCTCTTCATATAATATCCCTCACTTTTAATTGTTAAGTGTAAAGATTTGTTGTGAGAGGCTCCCTCGGGCGGTAGATCATCCCGGCTAAAAGAAATTTTGTTTACTGCAAAGAAACGCTCGGCCATTCTTTCCAGTTGTTCGACTGAGGTCTCTGCCGGAACATACGCTTCATTCAGCGTTTTCAAGAGTATTTTTTGATGCTCGTTCGAGCCCATCAACAAAGATAAGAGTGATACTTGATCAGGGGTTTTCCTGAGTTCCTCAATTGTGGCGTATTCAGTCATGTTCATCTTCTTAAAGAATTCTTCAGCCTCCTCGGCGGTGATGGGCCTTTTAAGAGGGAAGAGTTTGTGCTTGTTTTTGGCTAGCTCCTTCAGATTGAGGTATCCTTCAGAGGAGTTCGCTTCGATTGCTTCCCCTGTGATTTCTTTCCCTTTGTATGTTATTACCATCTTGTTATAGTTCCAAGGGACGGCAGTAGTATTTTCTATGGGAGTTTACGGCGCGCGGCTAATAACCACGGGCTCATTCAGCCTGGGTGAAATTATTTGCCCCCGCGCCACGTATGTCCCCTTTGGTACATACATTGTCAGGCCGTTTGTCATGGATCTGTTAAATTGTAGCCTTCTGGGCGGGCTCAACATACCTTGTTCTTTCTTGAGTGCCCTGGGGACGTAAAGAACGGTGTCTTTAGAAGATTCTACCTTTGTCTTAGCTTCAGCTTTCCCCGTGGCTTGAGTGTCGCCTTGGGCTTTTTCTCTGCATCTGCGATGGCAATGATGGCCTTTAAAGCTAGGTCAAAATCTTGGTCCTCGCAGATCATGACGATAACGGGCCCATTGTTATGGGCGGGTAATGGATTGTTAGTCACATTGGGAGCTTCTTCATCCCTTAACACTACCTTCTTTTGCTCTATAAGGTTTTCCACAGCCCGCTTTAGAGTCCATCAATCCTCCGTGTCATGTCCCTCTGCCCCGGAATGGTAGGCACAATTGGTTCCGGGTTTGTATGACACTGACGCTGGGTTTTGTCTGGTCAGAGGTACGGGCTGAAGAAGCCCCATCTGGACCAATTTTGGGAAAAGACTTGAATATGGCTCACCGATAGGAGTGAAATTGGGTCTCCTCGGGGGCTCACGGCGGTAAGCATTGTATGGGTAGTTATTTTGGGGAGGGCGTGGATTGTATGGAGCTGGGGGAGGATGGTTATTTCTTGGGGGCAGAGCTCTGTTCTGGTTGTATTATTGTTGCGGCCGGAAATGCGGCTGAGCGTTCATTACCTCATAGGGAAAAGGAGATGTAGTGTAAGCTGCGTTTTGGTGAGGGTAATAGTGTTGGGAGGTTTTGGGGAATGGACTTGAGTGTTGCCGAGGACCCCTGACATCGGAAGCCATCATGGCCCCTTCTTCTTTCTTCTTTCTGTTGGCTGCACTCCCGGATCCGTTGTGGATGGCCTGGGAAGTTGCTCTTATGGCTGATTGGCTTAAGATACGACCGGTGTTTAAGACATTCTCAACCATTTCCCCGATTTTGATTGCTTCTGCAAAGGGTTTGCCCATGGAGGACATCA
>ML250320.1:266-41723 GCA_005239495.1 Nicotiana undulata | reverse complement strand
CATATCTAAACCGCCTATGTGGGTCCCATAGAGAGCTACTTGGCGCAGTCTCGCTAAAACACTAATATCTATCTACTCCGACTTTGTATAGATGAACGGTTTAATGCGTTGGCATCTAGACTCATAGATATTCAATTTGGTAGGTATATCATCCCCTAATTCCAAGTATATTGGGAGAAAATATCAGTTACATTTGACCTAATTTTCAGCACATTATGAATGTAACTTGTGAAGACCTTTGCCAACTTTTGTTCCACAACTTGTTTTACTTCAAAACGTAGCACACGAATATCATATGACAAACATAACTCATAGCATAAACTCCTTATCATGTAATGAGCCATAGTCTCACCCTAAAGTACATGTTGTAACATTTCAAACTCGTCGACTTTCGACGAATCTTATTTTCTTCAATTGGTTTAGCTTCTAAGCTTTCCAATCCTGTTGGTACTCGTTATTCAAGATCTTAAATATTTGTAACCTCCAAGGTAACATTATTAACTTACTATATATTCCATCAAATATAATATTATTTTTGAGCTTACTCAATTGACTTACGATGTACTCTCACGTACGAAAACATGGGGTGTAACATTTTCTCAGCGTCCTCTTCGTCCATCCAAATCTGATGGTAACCGGCGAAACAGTCTACAAAGGACTGGAGTTCATGTTTGGCACAATTGTGGATTAAGATGTGTATATTTGGAAGTGGGAAATCATCCTTTGGGCTGGCTTTGTTGAGATCCCGATAGTGGACAAAGACTCTGACCTTCCCATTCTTCTTCAGAACTAGCACGATGTTGGCTAACCAAGTTGGGTATTCAACCACCCTGAGGATCTTGGCCTTGATTTTCTTGGTAACCTCCTCTTTAATTTTTAGACTCATATCAGGCTTGAATTTCTTCAGTTTCTGTTTCACTGGCGGACACATTGGGTTTATGGGCAATTTACCAGCCACAATAGATATACTTAACCCGGTCATATCATCGTATGACCATGCAAAGATGTCCTCATACTATTTCAAGAACTGCTTGTATTCTTCTTTTTTTGATGACGACAAGTGAATGCTGATGCGAGTCTCCTTGACAGGTTCAGAATTTCCCAAGTTGATTAATCCAGTCTCGTCCAGGTTGGACTTAGGCTTGTTCTCAAAGTCATCTACTTCTTTGACGATTTCCTCAGGTATGACATCTTCTTCTTCAAAATCAATATCCCTTTGTTGCGTTGCCTCATTACATGTCACAGTTGCTGGTTAATCGAGATAGGAAATAGTAATGCCCGGGACGCGTTGGGCCCTGGACGGTCTGACAGTGAAATTCTTGAGGAATGTTCCCCTTTCCACAACTCGGATTGTAGGGCTTTCCTCCTCCCCCTCCTCAACAATCACACAACAGTCCATATCATCGTCTTCCAGGAACAGGTTCCTCAAGGCTTCTAATGCTTCTTCCTCCTTTGATCCCCATATGATGTTGGTCTGCTGGAAAGTCTGACTCCGGTGTGGTATAGGTTTCTTAAGTGGATAGTACAGACCATGCCATGGCAGTTACCAGTCTTGATACTCCTCCCAGGTGTATATATATTCAAGCCCAAAAGTGGTACCATGGCGCTTTGGCTGTATTGGCTTGGAGATACCCTGAAGATTTTTACCAAGACCCTTGCCAGGCTCATACCCTCTCCAGTTGATCATGCTTTCTATCTTGCTATCCCACCACTTATCTTTGTCGATCGCGTTGACCTGCCCGATATGATGGTAAGTCTCTCCACCTAGACTTCTTTTATTTTCAACCATCGGGATGGTCTAACGGGAGTAAATGGGGTTGCTCCCATCTCCATGTATAATTAATTCTTGGTGGTTCCACTCAAACTTTACTGCCTGATGCAAGGTTGACACTACAGCCCCAGCGGCATGTATCCGGGGTTATCCCAACAACAGATTGTATGATGCAGATATTTCCAGTACATGGAACTCGACATCAAACTAGGTAGGCCCCATCTGTAGACAAAGATTGATCTCTCTAATTGTAGCTCTCTGAGACCTGTCAAATTCCTTCACATTCATAGTCCATTCTTGTATTTCATACAAGCCTTTGCCCAACCTCTTCAGTGTTGTCAATGGGCAAACATTGAGACTACATCCCCCATCGATCAGAACTCTGGAAATGAAATTGTCTTTGCATTGCACTATAATGTGCAGTGCCCTGTTATGATTTAAACCCTCGTGTGGCAGCTCGTCCTCGTGGAAGGTGATTTTATGGCTTTCCAGCACCTGCCCCACCATGTTGGCCATTTCTCCATCAGTGATGTTTTTAGGTACATATGCTTCACTAACACCTTTAAGAGATCATTCATGTGTGCTTCTAAATTTTGTAGTAGCGACAAGATAGATATCTGAGCAGAAGTCTTGTTCAAATGATCGATAATTGAATACTCCCTCGCTTGCACCTTCCTCCAAAGGTCATCCGGGCCTGTTTCAATAACAGACAGTTTATTGGAGGCCTGCTTACTGGATTCCCCCAAATGCTCTGGTGTATAGATTGTTCATGTTCTGGTCATCCCTTGTGCAGCGTCGGATTTGTCACGACCAAAAATCCATAAGGTCATGATGGCGCCGGACACCACTGTCAGGCAAGCCAATCATTAAATTGTTAAGTTAAATTTCTTGTTTTAGCATTTTTGAAATCATTACCTTTCACTTTATTACATAATAACTAAATAAAATCCCCTAAGTAAATACAAAAGTCTAATATTCCATTTTTAATAAAATACATCCCAAAATTGGTGTTGCAAGTGCATGAGAAAATTATAAGAATTACACAAATACTACAAAGCTTGTCCGAAATACAAATTGGACAAGGAATATAAAATTAAAATAAATACAATATGAGGGAGACTCTGTCGGCTGCGGGTCATCTCCGAATGGTGCAGCTCGTTTAAGTCTCCAAGTCAGCCACATCGCTTTGAAAGTACCTGTGCAATACAAATGCACAACAAGTGTAGCATGAGTACGAAAAAAACGTGTACTCAGTAAGTATCCCGCCTAACCTTAGATAGGTAGTGGCTATAGGTCGAATTAGACACATGCTAGAAGTCAATTTAGTATAATCAAGCGAGACACTAAGCGGGAATATCATAGGAAAGTTAATAAAATCAGGGATAAGTAATATCAACTTCTTTCACATTTAACACTTTAAATCTTCGTCATTTCAGTTGGCAATTTAAAACTTCATATGCCAATAAACAGGTAATAATTACTGAAAATACGGCGTGGACTAACAATAATAAAATGTGCACTGCCGAAGGGTCGAACGACTCGAACCATAGATGCATCTATTTTCCCCCGCTTGTGAATCGATCATGCGACTGGGTCATATGTAAATAATAGGGTTATCCTGCTCGCGAATCATACATGTGACTCAGGAACCCACAGATACACATATTCACACAATAAGTCCACATTTTTATCAAGAAAGAAGTTACTCAAGAAAGTGGTAAAATTCTCTTTTTAGAAAGACGAAAATAGTATTTAAATATTTGTCTGGAAATTCATTTGCCAAGTTTAATAATGTTTAACTATTATTACTTTATCAGGAACACAATTACCCACAGAAGAATCAATTCTCTTTTTAAATGATTAAAAAAAGTAAACTCTAACCTTCTTAGGTAATTAATTACTAATTCGATAGCATTGACAATCTAATATTATTGGCAAGATCACATGTACAACATGTAAGGCATGCTAGTGGGTCGAAGACTACCCGGACACAAGCCTAATAGTAGCTACGCACGGACTCTCGTTACCTCGTACGTACATAGCCCCCAAAAATAGTAGCACATAATTAATTATTTCACCTATGGGGACAATTTCCCCTCACAAAGTTAGAAAGGAGACTTACCTCGCTCCGAAATTCCATAACCGACTTCCAAGCCCTTCCGATGACTCCAATTGATGCAAAACTCCCCAAAACTATTCAAATAACGGGAAAACCAATACAAATTCACTCTAATACTTGTAACAATTAAAATTAAATAAGTTCCCAACTCCGCTCGAAAAGTTGACCAAAATGCCCTCGGTCCCAAGTGCCCGGATTCTGAAATTTCTCGGAGATAATTCTACCAATAGCTTTACTAACTCAAATATACAATTTTCTCTAATTTTCATGCTCAAATTCATGGTAAAAGTCCAAAATTTCAAATTCCAGATCTTCCCCAAAAATCCCAAATTTATACTAATTTTCCATGTCTAAATCCATATAAGATCACATATTTAACTCAAAAATAAGAAGAAATCACTTACCTAGTGTTGCGTGGTGAAAATCCTTCCTTGAGCTCTCCAAAATCGTCCAAGCCAAATGAAAGTAATGAAAGAAATGGGCCAACTTGTTTTTAAAACAATCTTCCCAAGATTCATCAAGTTGTACCTTGCGCTGTGCAGGTTGTACATCCTATTATAATTTTCCCCTACTGTACACCTTCTGTTAAAACACCCTAACTCCTTGTAGAAATATCCAAATGACAAACGGCTTGAAGATGTAGAAACTAGACTCGAAGATCTTTCATTTGATAGGTTTTACACCATATAACGCTTTTTATATTCCGAGATATGAGATTCCAATGTTGGCTCCATGCATCAGTAAATTCTGTTGAAACTGCTTCACCAACTATCTTCAATCGATCATAACTTTCTGATCAAATGTCCAAACCATGAATGGTTTAACTTTATGGAAACTAGAATGCAAGGGATTCAACATTTTATGTTTTGTTTTCAGATTCCTTATAGATTTTGATATATATACCTCCAAAATCAGCTCCACGATGC
Organism: Nicotiana undulata; assembly: GCA_005239495.1. Lineage (NCBI taxonomy): Eukaryota > Viridiplantae > Streptophyta > Magnoliopsida > Solanales > Solanaceae > Nicotiana > Nicotiana undulata. The sequence continues at coordinate 36,907 of ML250320.1, read as the reverse complement.
ACAAGTTGTTGTCCAAAAGTGCAGCAGAAATTTCAGCAGTTATTTTTTTGTCCGAAATTCATTTCGTTAACCTTCCGAAATCCACCCTAGGCCCTCCGGACCTTAACCAATTACACCAACATGTCCCAAAACATGATACGAACTCGCTCGAGGCCTCAAATCACATAAAACAGCGTCGAAATCATGAATCGCACCCCAATTCATGCTTAATGAACTTTTGAACTTGAAACTTCCACATTCGATGTCGAAACCTTCAAATCATGTCCGGTTGACCTCAAATTTTGCACACAAGTCACATTCGACATTACAGACCTATTCCAACTTCCGAAATTGGAATCCGACCCGGATATCAAAAAGTCAAACTCTCGGTCGAACTTCTCAAAAACCTTCAAATTTCTATCTTTAGCCAAATGACTTCAAAATGATCTACGGACCTCCGAATTCACTTCCGATCGCGCTCCCAACTTCAGAATCACCGTACGAAGCTGTTCCCTAGACTCGAAATTCCAAACGGAAATCAATAACACTAAAATGCACTTCAACCCAGACTTATGAAATTCCTTCTAAAATGCTAACTTCCACAATATGCGTTGAAACGCTCCCGGGTTATCCAAAACCCGATACGGACATACTCCCCAGTACAAAATCATCATACGAACCTGCTGGAACCTTCAGATCCTGATTTCGTGGTCGTTTACTCCAAATTCCACTCTTAGTCGATTCTTCCAACTTAAACCTTATGAAATGAGATTTTTCTTTCCAATTTGACTCTGAACTTCCCGAAATTCAAATCCGACCACGCCTACGAGTCATAATACCTGGAACGAAGCTGCTCAAGACCTCAAACTACTGAACGACGCGCTAGAGCTCAAAACGACCGGTCGGCTCGTTACATTCTCTCCCACTTAAACATACGTTCGTCCTTGAATGTGCCAAGAACTGCGCTGGAGTTGTCTGAAATTGTTGTTTAATGCCTCGTGCACCTACCCGTGCTATCACAACCCAGTTGAGCACATTAGATTGATCAAATCTGAAGATATCCTCTTTTATCCATACAATAAGCTCAGAACCCAGTTCCAACACCTGAAATTCTTTGCCAGGCCTGTTTCCAATATATAAACACCATATAAACTACCACACGAGGTACCAAAAACACGACTGCGTACCTTTGCTGAGTTAGCACCATGCACCGCATAATTCACCATCTAACCCCAATGACGTTCCCTGAACCTTAATAGCCAAAATTCCACGAATCTGATGCTCTCAATGCATCTGCTCATATACATATACATCCTGCTATAATGCTGACGATACCACCACAACGGAGGAGATGTGTAGAAATTTCCAACCAATTGCAGAGGTAACGAAACATTGATTCTCTCCTTTTTGACTAAAATCATCACCTCATTACTACCCAAATACTGGTATTTGTCCTGTAATATACTTCACATAATCTTATCGCACCGATCCCTGATCCATAAATCTCTTCTCACCCAGTATGAACTGCTAAGTTAACAAATCACTCCCACACATGACCATCAGTCTCACACGATGCCACAATGCGCCAATAGGCCATAACTCGAACATGATACATAAGGAAATGACTCAAGAAGGGCCAAATTCCAGTCTTAGTCGATTCTTCCAACTTAAGGCTTCTGAAATGATAATTTTCTTCCCAATTTGACTTCGAACTTCCTGAATTCAACTCCGAATACTCCTACGAGACATAATACCTAGAACGAAGCTGATCATGACCTCAAACTTTTGAACGACGTGCTAGAGCTCAAAACGACCGGTTGGGTCATTACCAGATTCTTCCATTTTGGTTTTTTCTTTTCTTTTAGATTCTGCCACATAACCCCAGGGTACAACCTTGGTGTTGAAAGGCGGTGCAGTTGATATTCTCACTATAAATGGTGTGTCTACTTCCACCTCAAATGAAACTGGTGGAGTTGCGGGAGGTGCTACTTTAACTTCAAATGGAACTGATGTAGTTACCTCAACCTCCACTGGTTGTTGTATCTGCATTATAATGGGATTGAGTGTGACTGTGGGTTTTTTTAAAATTGTCACCCTCTTTGATAAGTCAAATTGATCCCTCGAGATGCCATTCCTTATCGGTGTGTGTAACGACCTGACCGGCCATTTTGCATATTCGGACCCCGTTACCCTAAATACGACTTCCCGTAGTGACTTATAGTGATTTATGACTTACTGGGACGGGTGGTTCGGGATTCAGAAGTGTTTAGAGCAGTATAGAAACACTTAGTTCCTTAAGGTTGGCCTTTTTGGCCAAGTTTGACTTCGGTCAGCATTTTGAGAAAACGACTTCGGAATCGAGTTTTGACAGTTCCAGTAGCTTCGTATGATGATTTGGACTTGTGCGTATGTACGGAATGGGTTTTGGATGACCCGGGAGCGTTTCGACGCCAAATAGCGAAATAAAGTTTCCTTAAGTTCATAATTTGGTTTAGAACGTGTTTCTATGTTAACGAGGTCCGAAAAGAATTCTAGGACCGGGAATAGTTCCGTTATGTCATTCATGACTTGCCTGCAAAATTTTGTGTCATTCCGAGTAGTATAGGTCGGTTCGGCGCAATGAAACCAAATTCAAGAACTTGAATTTTCTTAAGTTTGATTCTAGGGGTTTTGAGGTGTGATTTTGAGTTTTAGGTGTTCCGAAGGCTCGAGCGAGTCCATAATATGATTTAGGACTTGTTGGTATAATTGCACGGGGGATCGGGTGGGCCCGGGTGCCTCCCGGACACCAAACGGGGCCAAAAACCAGCTGTGACCGCAGGTGCGGTTGCCCAGATCGCAGGTGCGAGACCAGGGGAGATTGTCCAAATATGCAGGTGGGTACCTTTCTCCGCAGGAGCAGATCCACTGGTGCGGAAATTCCTCCGCAGGTGCGATCCCCAGCCTCCTTGCAAACTTCCGTATGTGGGAGCCTTGGCTCGCAGGCGCGAGACTGCAGGTGTGGTCCTCGAGCCGCAGGTGCGAGATCACTGAAGGAAGTGAGCTCATTTTTAATATGGGACTTAACCATCTTTCACAATTTCTTCTCCACCATAGGCGATTTTGAGAGCTCACAAGAGGGTATTCGGCCTAGCTACTAAGAGGTAAGTAATTTTAATTTAGATGTTGGTTTACTACATCAAATATTAGGTAGATTAACACCTAATTAGTGAAAATCAAAGGAGTTAGAGTGAAAACCTAGGGTTGATGAATTTTAGGGAATTTCACCACTTATCTACCATGAAATCATACAAAAACTATATATTAATGATCCGTATGCTATAAGTGAGTGTTTCCTTCGAGAATTTTTGAAATCTGAATGTGTGGGCCCGGGGGTGAATTTTGGGATTTCTTCAAGAATAATGAATTTACTAAATAAGTAGGAGAATTTCCATACTTTGATCATGCATTGATATATTTATATATCATTTGACTAGTTTCGAGTCCTCGGGTGTAAAGTTTGGAGTTTCGGGCGCGTTCTTGACCCGAGATAAAGGTTCTACGAGAGGTGAGTCTTCTTTCCAACCTTGTAAGAGAGAATTGTCCCCATAGGTAAATGTAAATGTAAATGATTGAATTATCCATATTTGCGGGGGCTACGCACGCGCAAAGTGACGAGAGTCCGTGCGTAGCTACTACTATGTTATGTCGGGTAAAATTTAGGATTTCACAAGCATTCCTTTATGTGCCTTACCTGTAACTTTACATGTGTTCCTAGTTGCTTATTATCTTTGAAATTGACATGAGGATGTTAGGAAGTTATGTGTAAGTTTAAGTGCTTAAATCTCCGATTTCAAGTACAATCCATGATAAATTCCTGAATTTCCTGATAATTCTGTGTATGTCTACGAGCACCCTTGTCGCATGTATGATTCGTGAGCAGGGTAGCCTTATATTTATGTCAACCGCGTCGCATGATCGATTTGTGATCGGGGTAATAGATGCATCTATGGTTCGTGTCGTTCGACCCTCGGCAGTGCACATTTATTTTTGCGTCGCTTCGGCCGTACGCCTCGGCATTCTATATGATATGTATTTGACTGAGAGTCTTATCGTTATAATCAAATAAATTGTTCTTAGTGGAGGGGACTTGGGACTTTTATTGATATTATTATTTGACACTTGCGGGTAGATTTTCGTTCACATACTTGATATTCCATGTCTACTTGATTACCATCACTGTTAATCCTGTCTAGATTTATTTAATTATACTAGTGCTAATGACCCTAGTGAGTAATACGTCTACCTCTCGTCACTACTTCTTCGAGTTTAGACGGGATGCACACTGGTACATATTTGTTTATATGTACCCATGCTACGCTTCTATACTTAATTGTACTGGTCCTGAGGCTGGTGCATATGGTTATCATATCGGAGCGTGATCTTGAGGGTACTATCTGGGTTAGACTACACGGTGAGCTGCTCTTCCTGGCGTTCCTCAGCAACACTGTGGAGTTTCTATTATTATTGGATATTTCTGTCTTCCCCTTTCAGACAGTTGTACATTTAATTTGCCTATTTGTATATTCAACTAGTCGCCTGTGGACTTGTGACACTAGGTCTTGGCATACCTAGTTGGTTTTTCCTAGTGTTTTGCTATGTTGCATATGTTGGCAAACGATCCTTTTTTTTTAGTTTCATTTAATCAGGTTGCATCACTTGACTGTTTTCTTTAAATCATTTCCTAACTTAAAATTTGGCAAGTACTTAAATATCTAACTAAGTGAAGTAACTTCGGTAGTGAACTAGTGTTGGCTTGCCTGACTCCAGTGTTGGGCGCCATCAAGACCTGGGTAGGAATTTGGGTCGTGACAGTGTGAGCAACCAATTTTTGCCCCGAATGGAAATTACTCCTAAAAATAATCCTAAAATAATTTTTATGAATTTTAGGAGTTTTTCTTTATTTTGTTGCATTTCATGCATGTTTAAACTTTAAAATTATAGAAAAATCATAAAAATTGTCACATTTTCATTTCATGCCATCTTAGGTTTAATTTGCATCTTTAGAAATTAATCACTCTTTAATTGATAAATTAATATATAAAAATTCACAAAAATATTCATTAGCATTAATCAATTAGTCTAATTAATTAGTTAAAATGCTAATTAGTCTTTCTGCAAAATAAATTCAATTAGTAGTAGGGTGGCCGTTTTTGAAAGAACAATTTGGCCTTTTATTTCAAATTGACCCAATTTTAGGGCCCAAAATCCCAGGACCAACCAAATACCCCCTCTTTAAAAACCCCAGTTTCTTAAATTCTAGACCTAGACCTAATTAGATACAAAATAGACACAAAAAAAGGACCCCCTCCCTTACAAACACCGGAGCGCCGTTGGACCCCATCCCCTTTCGATCATCTTCTTCCCTTCCCCTTCTCTAACATAACAGAGCCAAAAAATTAGGAGGACCCATGCCCTTAAACAGGGACCACCGACGACGATCCCTCCCCCCTCCCTTCTTCTTCTTCTTCAAACAAAACTACAGCAGACCTTCACCCTACAAATGTAACGACCCGACCGGTCGTTTTACGTTATCGGACCCCGTTCTCCTATATAAGTATTCCCATAGCGGATTCTTGTGATTTGTGACTTGCGAGGACTGGTGGTTAAGGATTTGGAAGTGCTTTGAGCAGTATAGGAACACTTGGTTCCTAGAGGTTGGCCTATTTGGCCAAGTTTGACTTCAGACAACATTTTGAGAAAACAACCTCGGAATTGAGTTCCGACAATGTCAGTAGATTCGTATGATGATTTCGGACATGAGCTTATGTTCGGATTGGGTTTTCGATAACCCGGGAGCGTTTCAGCGCCCGATATAGAAATAAGGATTTCCTTAGGTTTGAAATTTGGTTTGAAATGCGAGTTTATGTTATCGATGTGCGAATGTGATTCCGAGATTGGGAATAGTTCTGTTATGTCATTTATGACTTGTCTGCAAAATTTGATGTCATTCCAAGTTGTATAGGTCGGTCCGGCGCATGTTTATAGAAATCAAGAACTTGAAGTTTCTTAAGTTATGGTTTAAGGGGTTTTGGGGTGTGATTTTGAGATTTAGCGTTGTTTTGGGTGTTCCGAAGGCTCGAGCGAGTCCGTATTATGATTTAGAACTTGTTGGTATAATTAGACGGGGGCTCGGGTGGGCCCAGGTGCCTCCCGGACACCAAACGGGTCTAAATACCAGCTAAAATAGTTGTTGGTGCACCTGTTTCTGGTGTGACCATAGGTGCGGTTGCCCAGTCGCAGGTGCGACCCCAGGTGAGATCCCCCTTTCTCACAGGTGCGGACAAAGGTCCGCAGGAGCGGAACCGCAGGTGCGGTAATCTCTCCGCGGGTGCGACCCCACCCCCTCTTGCCCAGTTCCGCTGGTGCGAGCCCCAGCTCGCAGGCGCGTGACCGCATGTGCGGTCCTCAAGTCGTAGGTGCGGAACCCCTGTAGGCCAGGCAGTACATAATCTTTAAAATACGGGATTTCTTCATCTCATTCATTTTCCACCACCATTAGAGACTTGTGAGCTTGGGAAGAACACACCACGACCTAGCTAATGCAGAGGTAAGTTAATTCCTCCTTATTACTAGTTTAATACATGAATTATTAATGGGATTAACTACTAGGTCATTGGAAATTAAGATTTGGGTAGTAAATTTAGGGTTCTTGAGGAAATTAGTAGAGCTTCGGGAGACAGTGGTCCAGGGGAGGGCCAAGGAGGTTACTTTGGGCGAGGATGGCGTTTTGAGACTCCAGGGCCGTTTATGTGTTCCTAATATTGATGGCCTGAGGAAGAGGATTCTAGAGGAGGCCCACAGTTCTCGGTATTCTGTTCATCCAGGGGCGATGAAGATGTATCGTGATTTGAAACAACATTACTGGTGGAGGCTGATGAAGAAAGACATTGTGGGGTATGTGGCTAGATGTCTTAATTACCAGGCGGTCAAATATGAGCACCAGAGGCCAGGAGGCCTACTTCAGCAGATGCCCATTCTTGAGTGGAAGTGGGAGCGCATCACTATGGATTTCGTAGTTGGGTTGCCTCGAACTTTGCGGAAAGTTGATGCGGTTTGGGTCGTTGTGCATAGACTGACCAAATCGGCACATTTCATTCCTGTAGCTACAACTTATACTTCTGAGAGGCTAGACCAGATCTACATTTGGGAGATAGTCCGGTTGCACGGTGTGCCGGGGTCCATTATATCAGATCGAGGTCCTCAGTTCACCTCACACTTTTGGAGAGCATTGCACAGTGAGATGGGCACTAAGATAGATCTCACCTCAGCATTTCACCCTCAGAATGATGGCCAGTCGGAGCGTACGGTTCAAATACTGGAAGATATGCTCAGGGCATGTGTGCTTGATTTTGGGGGTCAGTGGGACCAGTTCTTGCCTTTGGCTGAGTTTGCGTACAATAATAGTTATTTGTCCAGCATCGAAATGGCCCCATTAGAGGCGTTGTATGGCCGTCGATGTCGTTCTCCTATCGAGTGGTTTGAGCCTGGTGAGGCTAGATTGTATGGCACTGATCTGGTGAGAGATGCTTTGGAGAAGGCGAAGTTGATTCAGGAGAGACTCCGCACAGCACAGTCCAAACAAGGGTTACGCGGATTAGAGGGCGCATGACGTAGCATTTATGGAGGGAGAGAAAGTTCTGCTAAAGGTTTCACCGATGAAGGGCATTATGAGATTCGGGAAGAAGGGCAAGCTGAGCCCAAGGTTTATAGGTCCTTTCGAGGTATTGAGGCGAGTCGGAGAGGTTGCTTATGAGCTAGCGTTACCTCATAGTTTATTCGGAGTTCATCAGGTCTTTCATGTATCCATGCTCCGGAGATATCATGCTGATTTCTCTCACGTGGTTGATTTCAGCACTATTCAGTTAGATGAGAAGTTGGGCTTCGAGGAGTAGCCAATTGCTATTATTGAAAGAAAGGACCGCCAGTTGAGGTCTAAGAGAGTTTCGGTCGTGAAGGTCTAGTGGAGGGTCCAACCAGTCGATGAGGCGACTTGGGAGTCCGAGGAGGAAATGCGAAGCAGATATCCACAGCTATTCAGCACTTCAGGTACGATTCTAGTCCCGTTCGAGGACAAACGTTTGTTTAAGAGGGGGAGAATGTAATGACCCGACTGGTGGTTTTACGTTATTGGACCCCGTTCCCCTATAAAAGTCTTCCCATAGCGGCTTCTTATGATTTGTGACTTGCGGGGACTGGTGGTTCAGGATTTGGAAGTTCTTTGAGCAGTATAGGAACACTTGGTTCCTTAAGGTTGGCCTATTTGGTCAAGTTTGACTTTGGTCAACATTTTGAGCAAACGACCTCGGAATCGAGTTCCGGTAGTGTCAGTAGCTTCGTATGATGATTTCGGACTTGAGCGTATGTTCGGAATTGGTTTTCGATAACACGGAAGCGTTTCAGCGCCCGATATAGAAATAAGGATTTCCTTAGGTTTGAAATTTGTTTTGAAACGCGAGTTTATGTGATCGAGGTCCGAATATGATTCCGAGATTGGGAATAGTTCTGTTATGTCATTTATGACTTGTCTGCAAAATTTGATGTCATTCCGAGCTGTATAGGCCGGTCCGTCGCATTTTTATAGAAATCAAGAACTTGAAGTTTCTTAAGTTATGGTTTTAGAGGTTTTGGGTGTGATTTTGAGATTTAGCGTTGTTTTGGGTGTTCCGAAGGCTCGAGCGAGTTCGTATTATGATTTAGGACTTGTTGGTATAATAGGACGGGGGCTCGGGTGGGCCCAGGTGCCTCCCGAACACCAAACGGGGCTAAAAACTAGCTAAAATAATTATTGGTGCACCTGTTTCTGGTGTGACCATAGGTGCGGTTGCCCAATCACAAACGCGAGACCGCTCCTGCAGTCCCAAGCATCGCAGGTGCGACCCCAGGTGAGGTCCCCCTTTCTCACAGGTGCGGACAAAGGTTTGCAGGAGCGGAACCGCAGGTGCGACCCCAGCTCCTCTTTCCCAGTTCCGCAGGTGCGAGCCCCAGCTCGCAGTCGCGAGACCGCAGGTGCGGTCCTCGAGCCGCTGGTGCGAAACCCCTGTAGGCCAGGCAGTGCATAATCTTTAAAATACGGGATTTCTTCATCTCATTCATTTTCCATCACCTTCATGATATATGAGAATGCACTTTTGGTACGGGCCGTTCGATCCTCGGCAGTGCATAGGTGAGATTGTACTATGGTAAGAATGCACTTTTGGGACGGGCCGTTCGATCCTCGGCAGTGCATAGATATTTTTCTTATGACTCCTGCCGATTGTCTTATTCCTGTGTGCGCATGATTATTTGGCATTGTTGCATGGATATTGACTTGTATTGGATATTTGGGGGAAAGAAAGTTGCCATAGTTATTGTTCCAGTATTTACTTGGATTTCTGTGCTTTATACATAATTGCTACTCACTGTCTTACCTGTCTGCTGCTTTTATTTTATCATTGTTATATCATACTGTTGGACCTTAGTGAGTGTCAAGTCGACCTCTCGTCACTACTTATTCGAGATTAGACGGGATACTCACTGGGTACATATTTATTTAATATGTACTCATGTTGCACTTATGTACTTAATTGTTAAAGTTCTGAGGCTGGTGCATCTGGTTATCAGACTGAATCTAGATATTGACCGTAGCGGACCACACTTCACGGTGAGCTGCTTCCTATGGCGATCCCCAGCAGCACCATGAAGTTTCATTTACTTTTGTTTCCCGTGTATTTATTCAGACAGTGGGATTGTATATTCTATCGTTTGGTTATCCTGTTAGCATGCCCGTGACACTCGTGACACTAGTTCCTGGCACACACGTAGTGGTTCTTTTGGGATTTTGGACAGTATATATATATATATGCTTGTATTTTGGCTCGCGCTTCTTTATTGCTATTTTATCTACCGCTGAGTTATTATCTTTCGATATCATGATTAACTTGTTAAATTCGGTAAATTGGTGAATAATTGAACCAAGCAAAGAGAAGCACTTAGTGAAATTTACGTTGGCTTGCCTAACCCCGTTGTTGGGCGCCATCACGACCTGGATTAGGATTCTGGGTCGTGACAACAAAGACACCAAAAAAAATGGAACCTCCCCTCTACTAGAAAGACGAAAAACGACAGTGCAAACACCCCTTACTAGAAAATCAAACCAACCCTGGACTCAAAAATCACTGATTGTCACGGTCAGAAATCCCCGGCAAAACCCAACTTCTACGCCGCGAAACAGCCAGCGAGGCCCCAACCTCTCTTCTTCGTCCCTCGACCCGTATAAATCTGTTAAAGGGGTGTTTGTTGCTGCTGCGTTACTGCTGTTGCGTTACAACTTGGCTGGACTTCTAGCTTATTTCTTTGCTCTCTTCTGTTAAGCCTTCATTCAGGAGTTGTAGTATTTCTGCTCTTCTTAAGCTAGGTAAGTTTATGTAATTCAATTTTTTGTTCTGAGTAATGAAATCCTTGTTTTGATATTCTGCTTTCCTTATCAATTATTATGTTATTGACTTCCTATGGACCCCAAGATAGGTTATAGTATTTGTTTGGAAAAGATTTGAACTGAGACAGTGTATGAACACATGTTATCATGTTTTATCTTGATTGTTTGATTAGGACGTGGATTGAGGAATATTTTCATTTTTCTCATGTTAATTTTTACACACGATTTCAGAGTTCATAATACAGGGATTGACTGCTTGTCTTATTATTGCCCCTCTCTTCGAGTTACATTTTTTTTGGTTTATGTTCATTAATATTTACTGTGATATGAATATTTGGTTTGTATTCAATAATATTTATTGTGATGTGGAGAGTATGGCTAGGACGCATCTTTAAATCAAATTGAGACCTCTTTTAGCTTACTGGAGTTAATGGGGTTCAGTATATATATATTTACAACGTTTCTTATGTTACTTAAAAACTAAGGTTCAAGTTTGTTAATAAATTTTCTTATGTAGAATTACAAACTCGAAAAAAAAACCTTAAATTGAATCCTGTTTCCACCTTGTACAATATGACTCCTTTGTGTGATATTTTAGTTGGACTAGTTACTTTTCTCTTCTTCAAAATAGCTAAGATAGGGATGGCCCAAAATCATAATTACTAAATTGGACCAAATTTAGCAAATGGCCCAAACCTTCATCCTTAGACTAGAAAACTTAATCTTAGAAAACCTTGAATAAATGCCTTGTAGTCCAAAAATGCTCCTTAGACTAATACTACAAGTAATTCAGGAAAAGATAAAGAACGTATGAAAAAATAATAGTTTTGCTTCAGATAAGCGATTAAATCATCGTGACCATAGTCATGATTATGTAATCTACCCTCGGGTTTGTAACTCATGCTACCCGACCACAACTTTAAACTATAATTAAAATCACACATTGCAAATTGCGGGTGCATTTCATGTGGCGCATTTACAACGTGTCAAAAAAAATGACAAGTGCATGCCATCGTGACTTATTTTAGAATAATCCATAAATATTAAAAGCGACTTAAAAGTAAAAAGGTTAAAATGCACAATAAGTTTAAATATGTAAATAGTTAGATAATTAGGCCAAATATTAATAGTTAAGCGATCGTGCTAGAACCACGAAATTCGGGAGTGCCTAACACCTTCTCCCGGTGTCACGACCCAAACCCTAATTCAGGTCGCGATGGCGCCCAACAACGGGGTTAGGCAAGCCAATATAGAATCACTAGATGATATCCCCTTGCCTGTCTGATCTAAACATGTCGGAAATTTCCAATTTTAAACAATTAACAAAATACTAGCATAATACGACCTAAAAATCATAAAAATGGGAAGGCACAGGGCCAAACCGATGCACATATATAGATACACAGCCCAAACCCAAAATACAAACTGCGTGTGTGCCAGGAACTAGTGTCACGAGTGTCCTGGGCAACTACTGAATATACAATGACTACAATATATACAGAGTCTCAGTCTCAATGAAATGGACAGAGAATATAACAAAATAACTCCAGGGTGCTGCTAGGAAGTCACCGGGAAAGCAGCTCACCCTGAAGTATGACCACGCTATCAATATCTAGCGCCGGGCTGATAATCAGACGTACCGGCCTCCGGACCTGTACAGTCAAGTACATAAAAGAAAAATAAGTGCAGCATGAGTACATATTAAATAAATATGTACTCAGTGAGTATCCCGCCTAAACTCGAAGAAGTAGTGACGAGAGGTCGACTCGATACTCACTAAGGTCCAACAGTAATAACACATGGTAGAATAAAATGAAATACAGTAGGCATGTCGGGGAGATAAGCAACAAATATATATATCAAGAGCAGAAATCCAAATAGTTGTTGAACTAAACAATAAAGCACTTTCAAGGGTAAGACCACCGAACGAAACAATAATCACAAATTCTTAGATCCGTCGTGGCGTACGACCTGCTCCCATAAGGTACCTTCTAAACACGCCGTGGCATACGGACCGATCCCATATGTATATCACAATTATTCCTCAACACTGTCGTGGCATACGACCCGATCCCATACATATTACAATTTCTTTTCAACTCTGTCGTGGCGTACGACCCGAACCCATATATATTACAATTTATTTTCAACTCTGTCTTGGCGTACGGCCCGATATCAATATCTTACAATACTTACTTTCCATAACAAATTCCTTGCAATTCAACAATTTTCCATGAGGCCTCAGAGGAACAAAACTGTACAAAACATAATCTCATAGTACATATGGCGTCACAATAAATCATATAATGCATTACAAGGAAAATATATTAGGCATTACGAGAAAAAAAACATATAAGGCATTACGAGAAAGCATACAAGGCATGATGTGAGCCTAACTACCCGTACATAACAATAATAGCCGCTACGTACGGACTCTCGTCACTTGACGCGTACGTAGCCCCCAAACAATTTACACATAGCATATACATCACCTATGGGGACAATTCCCTCTTACAATGTTAGAAAGGAGGCTCACCTCGTGTCGAAACTACCCCTCAGACCACAATTGCGCCCGAAACTCTGAACTCTACACCCGAGGACTCGCAACTAGCCAAATATAATATAATTGAATCAATGATAAGCTCAAAGAAGGAGAATTAATAAGAAATCCTAAAATTAAGCATTCTTGAAGGTTTTTGGAATTTAGACCCCGGGCCCGCTTGGTCCAAACACAAGGCTCGGACCAAAACCCGATCACCCATAACCCCACGAGTTAGAATATATAATTTGTTTTGAAATCCGACCCCAAATTGGGGTTGAATTGCCCAAAATTCCCAATAACCTAACTCCACCCAAAACCCCTAATTTCTACTTTGATGTTAGGATTTAGGCCTAGATTCTAGTGTAAAATCTTGTAAAAAGAAGTTAAGGAGTAAAGAAAATGAGTTAGAAATCACTTACAATTGTTTTGGAGAAGAAGGAGTGTTTGGAAAATCGCCTCTTATGCTTTTAGGGCTTTGAAATATGAAAATAACTGAAATTCTCGTATAATTATACCCATTTCTGGTCCCCCGCCGCGGTCAGCGAAAAATTGACCACGACCGCGAAGGGAAAAATCAAGAAAAGCTGAAGAAAACCCAAGAAAATGACTGTTGTGAAATGCTTTAGTATATTGGCCATAACTTTCGCTACAGATGTCCAAATTACAATTTCCTTATCTTTCTAGACACTAGACACGAAGGGCTATAACTTTAGTTTTTGAATCATCTCAACATTCCTTGTACATCAAAAGATATAAGCTTCCGAAGTCGGACCAGTGCCCAGCCCTCCACCGCGGACCGCGAAAAATGACCGCGGCCGCGAAGACCTTACCGCGGTCCGCGAAAAAAGGACCGCGGATGCGGTGGGAAGTTCAGAGAACTGTACTCTACTATATTTTAATCCTAAAAACATCCCGGGACCTACCCGAAACTCACCCGAGCCCTCGGAACCTCAAACCCAATGTACACACGACTTCAAAATTATCCTACGGACTTATTGGAGTAATGAAACCACCAAAATAACATAAAAAACAATGAATTAAAGTCCAAAATCTATAGCATTTTCTCAAACTTCATAAACTATCAAATTTTCCATTTTTGATCCGAAACTCGTCAAATCAAGTCCGTTTCACACCAAATTTTACAGACAACATATATTAACTATATCGAACTTGTTCCGGACGCCAGGACCTTAATACGGGCCCGTTATCACAGGTTTCACATCAAGGTTCATTTTCATAAGCCTTTATTATTAACAGAAAACAATTTTCTTTAAAAATTCATTTCTCGGACGTGGGTCCTCGGAATTCGATTCCGGGCATACGCCCAAGTCCCATATTTTCCTACGGACCTTCCGGGGCCGTCAGATCACGGATCTGGATCCGTCCACCACAAATGTTGACCAAAGTCAACTTTATTCAATTAATTATCATAAATTCAACTCTTTATCAAGTTTCCACATAAAGGCTTTTCGGCTACGCGCCCGGGCTGCGCACGCACATCAGGGTGAGATTGACGGAGGCTTTCGGGACCTCGGAACACAGTCATAATTAAATTTACATAAGATGACCTTTTGGGTCATCACAATCTCCCCCTCTAAAACAAACGTTCGTCCTTGAACAGACGTAGCATCGTACCTGAAGTGCTGAATAGCTGTGTCACTGGCAACTAGCGGAATATACAAGACACATATATATACAAATCCACAGTCCGGATGGAATAGACGGGGAAAATAACAAAGGAACATCAGGGTGTTGCTAGGAGGTCGACAGGAAGAGCAGCTCACTGTGAAGTCTAATCACACAAATCAGTATCTAGCACCAGCCTGATAATCGGATGTACCAGCCACTGGATCTGTACAATCAAGTACATAAGAAGAAGAAGTGCAACATGAAAACATAAATAAATATGTACCCAGTGAGTATAGCGTCTAAAATCGAAGGAGTAGTGACGAGAGGTCGACTAGATACTCACTAAGGTCCAGCAACATAATATAAAAAGAGATATGGCTAAAGCAGTAGACATATGAAGCAGAAATCAACAAGTACATAAGCAAATAATGTAATCCAAGTAACAGCTAAAAATGAACTGCAAGTGCCAAACCTCCATTTACACAATACTTGTCAATCCCACTATGTGCGACTCAGACTCAAGTGATAATACCATACCAGAACAAGAAAACCGGCCGAATTCATAAGGGTATTCATAAGGACTGAGGTCATAAGCTAACCCACGATCGCGAATCATACATGTGACTCGTGTGCTGAATCAATAGTTATAAGCTGACCTACGATCGCGCATCTAGTCAGCGACTCGTGTGCTGACTCGATAATGATAAGCTATCCACGATCGCGCATCATGCCTGCGACTCGTGTGCTGACTCGATAATGATAAGCTATCCACGATCGCGCATCATGCCTGCGACTCGTGTGCTGACTCGATAATGATAAGCTATCCACGATCGCGCATCATGCCTGCGACTCGTGTGCTGACTCGATAATGATAAGCTATCCACGATCGCGCATCATGCCTGCGACTCCTGTGCTGACTCGATAATAATAATATATAAGATGACCCACGGTCGCGCATCCAGTCTGCGACTCGTGTGCTGACTGGATAACAATAATATATATAAGCTGACCCAAGATCGCGTATCCAGTCTGCGACTCGTGTGCTGACTCGATAACAATAATATATAAGCTAACCCACGATTGCGCATCCAGTTTGCGACTCGTGTGCTGACTCGATAACAAGTGCATAAACATATGTAGGTACATATGTGTACCGACTCAACAGTGAACTCAACAGGACTGTGCCAATACCATTGTAGCCAACAGGGATTGAAATCATAATATCTCACCTTTCCATGTCATCTCAACAACAATCACAACTTACAATATATTCAAGGTACAAATAAGGCACATAGAGGCATGCTCGTGAGTCCTAAAGCTACCCGACATAGCAATATAGTCGCCACGTACGGACTCTCGTCACTTGGTACGTACGCGGCCCCCACAACATGTATACATAACAAATAAGGAACCTATGGGGACATTTCCCCCTTACGAGGTTGGAAAGGAGACTCACCTCGTGACGAAATCACTCCTCGAATCAAGGATGCGCCCGTAATCTCCGAAGTCTACCCTCGACAACTCACAACTAGCCAAATATAGCGTAATTGAATTTTAAGTTCAAAGAAGAAGAATCAACCAATAAACCCAAAATAAGGCATTCTTGAAGGATTTTTGAATTTCAACCTCAGGCCCACACGCTCGGATTTCAAAAATTCTCGAAGGAATCACTTACCCGAAAGCCTAAGGATCATAATTATGTGATTTATACTTGAATTCATAAATAGAATTGAATAGTTCACCAAATTCCCAAAAATCCTATTTACTACCCCAAATCTAGGTTTTACTAATATTTAGTAGTTAATTCCCTTGTTAATGCACATATTAGACTAGACAAATGGAGTGAAATTACTCACCTTTGGTGGACTTGGACGTGGGCAGGTTTTTCCCAAGATTGAGAGCTCTTTAATGGAAGTTGAGTGAGAAAAAGATGAAGGAAATCCGTGTTTGGACATTTAAATACAGGCTGCCTACAGGGGTTTCCGCACCTGCGACCCTGGGACCGCACCCGCAGGAAATGGCCGCACCTGCGAGGAAATGGCCGCACCTGCGAGGCTGGGATCACAGGAGCGGTCCCGCACATGCGGCTGGGCAATCGCACATGCAGTCACACTAGCTACAGCTGCACCAGCAGTGTTTTTACCTGGTTTTTGGCCTCCTGTAGTATACGAGAGGCACCTGGGCACACTCGAGCCCCCGTCTAAATATATCAAGAAGTCCCAAATCATTAAACGGACTTGCTCGAGCCCACAGAACACTCAAAACAACGTTAAAACTCAAAATCACATCCCAAAACCCCTGAATTTATAACTTAAGGCTTTCGAACTCTAGATTTCTATAACGATGCGCCGAATCAACCTATACAACTCGGAATGACTTTAAATTTTGCAGACAAGTCATAAATGACCATACAGAACTATTCCTGGTCCCGTAATTTGAATCGGACCTCGATAGCATAAAATCACGTCCCAACCCAAATTTCAAACATCAGGAAATCCTTATTTCCATTTCGGGCGCCGAAATGCTCCCGGGTCATCAAAAACCCGAGCCGAACATACGCCCAAGTCCGAAATAATCATATGAAGCTACTAGAGCAGTCAGAACTTGATTCCGAGGTCGTTTGCTCACAATGTTGACCGAAATCAAACTTGGCCAAATAGGCCAACCTTAAGGAACCAGGTGTTCCTAAATCACTCAAACCATTCCCGAATCCCGAACCACCCGTCCCCGCAAGTCATAAAGCACGAATAGCCGCTATGGAAGGTTTCATTTAAGGGAACGGGATCCTAATACGCAAAACGAGTGGTCGGGTCGTTACATTCTCCCCCTCGTAAACAAACGTTCGCCCTTGAACGGGTCTAGAATCGTACCTTGAGTGCTGAATAGCTGTGGATATCTGCTCCGCATGTCCTCCTCGGACTCCCAAGTCACCTTCTTAACTTGTTGGCCCCTCCACCGAACCTTAACCGCAGAAACTGTGTTGGACCCCAACTGGCAGTCCTGTCTATCAATAATAGCTATTGGCTCCTCCTCGTAGCCCAACTTCTCATCTAACTGAATCGTGTTGTAATCAACTATGTGGGAGAAGTCGGCGTGATACCTCCAAAGCATGGATACATGTAAATCCGGATGAACTCTTGATAAGGATGGAAGTAAAGCAAGCTCATAAGCGACCTCTCCGACTCGCCTCAACACCTCGAATGGACCTATAAACCTGGGGCTCAGCTTGGCCTTCTCCCGAATCTCATGATACCCTTCATCGGTGAAACCTTCAGCATAACCATATCTACATCCATAAATGCTACATAACGCGCCCGCTGATCTGCAAAACTCTTCTGTCGGGACTGAGTTGTGCGGAGTCTCTCCTGAATAATCTTCACCCTATCCAAAGCATCTCTCACCAGATCTGTGCCATATAACTTGGCCTCGCCAGGCTCAAACCACGCGATAGGAGAACGACATCGCCGACCATATAAAGCCTCGAATGGAGCCATATCGATGTTGGACTGATAACTGTTATTATATGCAAACTCCGCCAAAGGCAAGAATTGGTCCCACTGACCACCAAAATCAATCACACAAGCCCTGAGCATATCCTCCAAAATCTAAACTATACGCTCTGATTGGCCATCGGTCTGAGGGTGAAATGCTGAACTAAGGTCTATCTGAGTGCCCATCTCGCTGTGCAAAGACCTCCAGAAGTGCGAAGTGAACTGAGGACCTCGATCTGATATAATAGACACTGGCACACCATGCAACCGGACTATCTCTCGAATATAAATCTGAGCCAGCCTCTATGTAGTGTAAGTAGTAGCCACATGAATTAAATGCGCTGATTTGGTCAATCTATCCACAATGACCCAAACCGCGTCAACCTTCCGCAAAGTCTGAGGTAACCCAACCACAAAGTCCATTGTGATGCGCTCCTATTTCCACTCAGGAATGGGCATCTGCTGAAACAAGCCTTCTGGCCTCTGGTGCTCGTACTTGATCTGCTGACAATTGAGACACCTAGCCACATACTACACTATATCCTTCTTCATCCGCCTCCACCAGTAATGCTTCTTCAAATCACGATACATCTTCGTCGCTCCTGGATGAACAGAATACCGAGAACTGTGCACCTCTGCTAGAATCCTCTCTCTCAAGCCATCAATATCAGGAACACACAATCGGCCTTGGAGTCTCAGAACACCATCCTCGCCCAAGGTAACCTTCTTGGCCCTACCCTGTACCACTGTATCCCGAAGCTCTACAAGACATAGATCATCAAACTGTCGAGCCTTAATCTCCCCTTACAATTAAAACTGAGCAACTACATGAGCCAAAACTCAATGAGGCTCCGAAAGGTCCAATCTCACAAGGAGATTGGCCAAGGACTGAATGTACAAGGCTAAAGGTCTCTCCTCAGCTGCAATGTAGGCCAAGCTACCCCATACTCGCTGCCCTCATGCTCAAAGCATCTGCTACTACATTCGCCTTGCCCGGGTGATACAAAATAGTGAGATCATAGTCTTTAAACAACTCAAGCCATCTCCGCTGCCTCAGATTAAGGTCCCTCTGCTTAAAAAAATGCTGCAAACTGCGGTGGTCGGTGTAGACCTCACATGACACACCATACAAATAGTGACGCCAAATTTTAAAAGCATGAACAATCGCCGCCAACTCTAAGTCATGCACATGATAATTCTTTTCATGAACCATCAGCTGGAGCGAAGAATAAGCAATAACCCTGCCATCCTGAATCAACACACATCCCAACCCGACGCGTGAAGCATCTCAATATACAGTATACATCCCAGACTCAGAAGGAAATGATAGAACTGGTGCTGAGGTCAATGCTGACTTGAGCTTCTGAAAGCTCGCCTCACACTCGTCGGACCATCAAAACGGGGCATTCTTCCGAGTCAATCTAGTCAATTGAGCTGCAATAGAAGAGAATCCCTCAAAACACCGTCGATAATAGCCTGCTAGACCCAAAAAACTCCTAATCTCTGAAGCTGAAGTAGGACGCAGCCAATTCTAAACGGCCTCAATCTTCTACGGATCAACCTTGATACCCTCTCCGGATACCACATGCCCAAAGAATGCCACCGACTCTAACCAGAACTAGCACTTGGAGAACTTAGCATATAGCTTCTGCTCTCGCAAGGTCTGAAGCACAACTCTCAAATGCTTCTCGTGCTCACCAAGGCTCCGTGAGTAGATCAATATATCATCAATGAAAACAATAACGAATGAGACGATAAACGGCTTGAATACCCTATTCATCAAGTCCATAAATGTTGTTGGGGCATTAGTCAAGCCGAAGGACATCACTAGAAACTCATAATGGCCATATGTGGTGCGAAATGCAGTCTTCGAAACATTACAAGCTCGAATCTTCAACTGGTGACAACCCGATCTCAGATCAATCTTAGAAAACACCCGAGCACCCTATAACTGGTCAAACAAATCATCAATGCGTGGCAGAGGATACTTGTTCTTGATGGTCACCTTATTCAACTGTTGATAGTCAATGCACATCCGCATAGACCAATCCTTCTTCTTCACAAATAAGACCGAAGCACCCCACAGTGACACACTCGGCCTGATGAACCCCTTGGCCAACAACTCCTCGAGCTGCTCCTTCAACTCCTTTAGCTCCTTAGGAGTCAAATCAATACAGAAGTCTATATCTCGATCTGGAGGCATGCCTGGAAGATCTAAAGGGAACACCTCTGGAAACTCTCGAACAATAGGCACTGATCAATGGTAGGAGACTCGGCGGTGGTGTCCCGCACAAAAGCAAGGTAAACTAACCAACCCTTCTCCACCATGTGCCGAGCCTTCATATAGGAAATGACCCGACTGAATGCACTAACTGAAGAACCCCTACATTCTAACCTTGTCGACTCAGGCATGACTAATGTAACTGTCTTGGCATGGCAATCCAACACAGCATGATAAGGAGATAGCCAATCCATGCCCAAAATAATCTTGAAATCAACCATATCGAGCAATAGCAGGTCGGATCTGGTCTCAAGCCCACAGAAGGTAATCACACAAAATCGGTAGACCCGGTCTACTACCACAGAATCGCACACAGGAGTGGAAACATACAAAGGTGAACCCAAGGACTCACGAGGAACACCCAGAAAATGAGCAAATAATGCGGAAACATATGAGTATGTAGACCCTGGATCAAATAACACTGAAGCCTCCCTACCACAAACTGAAATTATACCTGTAATCACGACGTCTAAGGCCAATGCGTCTGCTCTGGCCGGAATAACATAGAATCTAGCTGTAGCACCTGAAGACTGAGCTCCCCCAGAATGAGCTGGAGCTGACTGACCCCCTCCTGACTGGCCTCCCCCTCTAGGACGACCCCTGCCAACCTGACCCACACCCATAGGTGGTCGAACTGCTGGTGCTGAAATCATAGGCTGGTGACTCTGCTGCACGGCCTTGTCCCGATAGTAGGGGCAATCCCTCCTCACATGACCTAAGTCCCCACACTTGTAGCATCTCAAATGTGACATATCCTGTTGTCCTGTGGAGCAAGACTCCCGAATGGCTGGAGTGCTATGAGAATCATCTGACACAGCACTAAAATAGGAACCAGAGGATCTCTGGCGGCTGGAGTAACCACTGGATGAACTGTGGATGGCTGGAGGACGGTAGGAGCGCTCTGACATGGCGCTAAACTGAGGCCTCGCTGGAACACCCCTGGGAGGTAGTGGAGGTGCTGTATATGAAGGACTACTGAATTGAACGCCCCTGAACTGACCCCTGCACCTAGATGGAGCGCCCCTGAAATCACCTGAGAATCTAGCCCTCTTGTCCTACTGACCCTGCAGACCCTGCTCCCTGCTCCTCAGTCGTTACCCATCAATCCGTCGAGCTATCTCGACTACAAGCTGATACGGGGTACCCATCTCTACCTCTATGGCCATAGAGGTCCTGATACCTGGATGTAAGCCTGCCACGAACTGCTGCACCCTCTCGGAATCAGTGGGCGATATCATGAGAGCATGGTGGGATAGCTCTGAAAACCTCGCCTCATAATCCATCATGGACATATGTCCCTGATCTAACCTCTCAAACTGACCCCGAAGCTCCTCTCTTTCAGACGGCGGAATATATCTAACTAGAAATAGCTGAGTAAACTGACTCCTCGTGACAGAGGAAGAATCCTCCGGCCTGCTAAGAACATATGACTGCCATCAGCGGCGAGCTCGACCCTCAAGCTGAAATGTAGTGAAGTCTACCCCATGCGACTCCAATATCCTCATGTTGTGCAGTCTGTCCCTGCACCTATCTATGAAATCCTGGGCATCCTCGCCCCGCTCACCCCCGAAGACTGGAAGGCAAAGCCGGGTCCATCTATCTAGCATCTTCTGCTGGTCGCCCTCTGCGACTGGCCTGGGATCTGGCTGTGCTACTATAGGCTGAACTCCACCCACGGGCGGTGTACCCGGAGTGTGATGTGATACTGCCTGCCCAGTTGCCTGAGCGGTAGGGGTCTGAACTCCCCCTTCCGCCTGGGAAGTGGCAGGATCTGCTGGAAGTACGCCTGCCTGGGACATGGTGTCCATGAATCTCAACTTGCGGCCCATGACCTCCTGGAACCCTGGCGCCGTCATAAAGTCCGCTGGAGCAGGAGCAATGGGAGGCAACTCATCCCGCTCCTCGATAATATGATCCTCAAGTGGTGCAACTGGTACAACTCTGGGACGCCCTCGTCCCCTGCCTCGAGCAGCGGGGGTCGCAGCCTCTCCCGGATCAGGAACACGAGAAGCATGCGTCCTAACCATCTGTGAGAGAGTAGAAGATTAAATTTGAGTACATCATCGGTTGCACGATAGGATATGAACAAAGAGGAGTTTTTAACACCCTATAGCCTCCTGAACATAAGTACAGATCTCTCTGTACCGATCCGCAAGACTCTACTGGGTCTGCCCATGACTCGTGAGACTACGTGAACCTAAGGCTCTGATACCACGTTGTCACGACCCAAATCCTAATTTAGGTCGCGATGGCGCCCAACAGCCGGGTTAGGCAAGCCAATATGAATTACACTAGGTTTTACCCTTCCTATTTGATTAACCAAGTCAATATTTACCAGTTTTAAACAATTAAACGTGATGATAGCTTGACATGAAAATAAAATCATAACGATATATGGCCAAAAAAAGCATATGTACGGATATACAGCCCAAAACCCAAAATATACACTACGTGTGTGCCAGGAACTAGTGTCACGAGTGTATCGGGCAACTAGCGATATATACAAGATACATATATATACAAATCCACAGTCCGGATGGAATAGACGGGGAAAATAACAAAGGAACTTCAGGGTGCTACTAGGAGGTCGCCAGGAAGAGCAGCTCACCGTGAAGTCTAATCACACAAATCAGTATGTAGCACCGGCCTGATAATCGGATGTACCAGCCACCGGACTTGTACAATCAAGTAAAGAAGAAGAATATGTGCAACGTGAGTACATAAATAAATATGTACCCAGTGAGTATCCCATCTAAACTCGAAGGAGTAGTGACGAGAGGTCGACTAGATACTCACTAAGGTCCAGCAATATAATATAAAAAGAGATATGGCTAAAGCAGTAGGCATATGAAGCAGAAAGAAACAAGTACATAAGCAAATAATGTAATCCAAGTAACAACTGAAAATGAACTGCAAGTGCCAAACCTCCATTTACACAATACATGTCAATCCCACTATGTGCGACTTAGACTCAAGTGATAATACCATACCAGAACAAGACAACCGGCCGGAGTCATAAGGGTGGTCATAAGGACTGAGGTCATAAGCTAACCCACGATCGCGAATCATACCTGCGACTCGTATGCTGACTCAATAGTAATAAGCTGACCCACAATCGCGCATCCAGTCTGCGACTCGTGTGTTGACTCGATAATGATAAGCTACCCACGATCGCGCATCATGTCTGCGACTCGTGTGCTGACTCGATAATAATAATATATAAGCTGACCCACAATCGCGCATCCAATCTGTGACTCGTGTGCTGACTCGATAACAATAATATATATAAGCTGAACCACGATCGCGCATCCAGTCTGTGACTCGTGTGCTGACTCGATAATAATAATATATTAGCTGACCCACGGTCGCGCATCCATTTTGTCACTCGTGTGCTAACTCGATAACAAGTGCATATACATATATAGGTACATATATGTACCGACTCAACAGTGAACTCAACAGGATTGTGCCAATACCACTGTAGCCAATTAGGATTGAAATCATAATATCTCACCTTTCCATGTTATCTCAACAACAATCACAACTTACAATACATTCAAGGTACAAATAAGGCACATAGAGGCATGCTCGTGAGTCCTAAAGCTACCCGATATAGCAATATAGTCGCCACGTATGGACTCTCGTCACGTGGTACGTACGTGTCCCCCACAACATGTATACATAAAAAATAAGGAACCTATGGGGACATTTCCCCCTTACGAGGTTGGAAAGGAGACTCACCTCGTGACAAAATTACTTCTCAAATCAAGGATGCGCCCGTAATCTCCGAAGTTTACCCTCGACGACTTACAACTAGCCAAATATAGCGTAATTGGATCAAATTTAAGTTCAAAGAAGAAGAATCAACCAATAAACCCACAATTAGGCATTCTTGAAGGATTTTGGAATTTCAACCCCGCGCCCACCGCTCGAATTTCGAAAATTTTCAAAGGAATCACTTACCCGAAGCCTAAGGATCATAATTATGTGATTTATACTTGAATTCATAACAAGAATTGAATAGTTCACCAAATTCTTAAAAATCCTATTTACTACCCCAAATCTAGGTTTTACTAAGATTTAGTAGTTAATTCCCTTGTTAATGCACATATTAGACTAGACAAACGGAGTGAAATTACTCACCTTTGGTAAACTTGGACGTGGGCAGGTTTTCCCCAAGATTGAGATCTCTTTAATGGAGGTTGAGTGAGAAAAAGATAAAGTAAATCCGTGTTTTGACATTTAAATACAGGCCGCCTACAGGGGTTTCCGCACCTGCGACCCTGGGATCGCACCTGCGAGGAAATGGCCACACCTGCGGAAAATGGCTGGGGGAGCTGGGTTCGCACCTACGGAGTTGGGGGCCGCACTTGCGGTACTGCTCTTGCGGAAAATTGTCTGCACCTATGGAAGTTGCGCACCTGCAAGGCTGGGACCGTATGGACGGTCCCAAACCTGCGGCTGGGCAACCGCACCTGCGGTCACACTAGCTACAGCTGCACCAACAGTGTTTTTAGCTGGTTTTTGGCCTCGTGTGGTGTCGGGGAAGCACCTCGGCCCACCTGATCCCCCATCAAAATATACCAACAAGTCCCAAATCATTATACGGACTTGCTCGAGCCCACGGAACACTCAAAACAACGCTAAAACTCAAAATCACATCCCAAAACCCCTGAATTTATAACTTAAGGCTTTCAAACTCTAGATTTCTATAAGATGCGCCGAACCGACCTATACAACTTGGAATGACATCACATTTTGCACACAAGTCATCAATTACCATACGAAACTATTCCTGGTACCGGAATTCGGTTTGGACCTCGATAGCATAAAATCACGTCCCAACCTAAATTTCAAACATCAGGAAATCCTGATTTCCATTTCGGGCGCCGAAATGCTCCCGGGTCATCGAAAACCCAAGCCGAACATACACCCAAGTCCGAAATCATCATACGAAGCTACTGGAGCTGTCAGAACTCGATTCTGAGGTCGTTTGCTCAAAATGTTGACCGAAGTCAAACTTGGCCAAATAGGCCTACCTTAAAGAACCAGGTATTCCTAAATCACTCAAACCATTCCCGAATCCCGAACCACCCGTCCCCGCAAGTCATAAAGCACGAATAGCCGCTATGGATGGTTTAATTTAAGGGAACAGGATCCTAATACGCAAAACGACCGGTCAGGTCGTTACAGCTTCAGACATTCAGACTTTGGCTAAGTAGTTCGTGAGGTTGCAAATTTCTCTCAGTAGTGTCCTAGCTTATACTGTTGCTCGTTCTTCTCTAATTGATCGTATCCAAGCGCGGCAGGATGATTACCCACATTTGGAGGTCCTTAGGGACACGGTTCGGCACGGCGATGCCAAGCATATTATAGTTGGAGATGATGGCGTTTTGAGGATGTAGGGTAGGTTGTGTGTGGCTAATATTGATGGCCTCCTTGGATTGATCCTTGAGGAGGCTCACAGCTCCAAGTATTCTATTCACCCAGGTGTAGCAAAAATGTACCAAGATTTGAAACAACATTATTGGTGGAGAAGGATGAAGAAGGACATTGTGGCTTATGTGGCTCGTTGCTTAAATTGTCAGCAAGTAAAATATGAGCAACACAGACCTGGTGGTTTGCTGCAGCAAATAGATATTCCTGAGTGGAAGTGGGAGCGTATCACTATGGACTTCGTTGTTGGACTCCCACAGACTCAGAGGAAATTCGATGCGGTTTGGGTTATTGTGGATAGGCTGACTAAGTCAGCACTCTTCATTCCAGTGGCTAGTACTTATACTTCAGAGCGGTTGGCTGAGTTGTATATTCGGGAGATTTTTCGCCTTCATGGGGTGCCCATGTCAATTATTTCTGATCGGGGTACGCAGTTTACTTCGCACTTTTGGAGGGCAGTTCAGTGTGAGTTGGGTACCTGAGTGGAGTTGAGTACAACATTTCACCCTCAAATGGACGGGCAGTCCGAGCGTACCATTTAGATATTGGAGGACATGCTCTTCTCTTGTGTTATTGACTTTTGAGGTTCATGGGATCAGTTCTTGCCGTTGGCGGAGTTTGCTTATAATAATAGTTACCAGTCGAGCATTCAGATGGCTCTATATGAAGCGTTATATGGTAGACGGTGCATATCGCCAGTTGGATGGTTCGAGCCAGGAGAGGTTCGGTTGTTGGTTACCAACTTAAATCAAGAGTCCTTAGATAAGGTCAAGATTATTCAGTAGAGACTTCGTGCAGCTCAGTCTAGGCAAAAGAGTTATGCCGATCGTAAGGTTCGTGATGTAGCATTCATGGTTGGAGAGAGAGTATTGCTTCGTGTGTCGCCCATGAAGGGTGTTATGAGTTTTGGGAAGAAGGGAAAGTTGAGCCCTAGGTATATCGGGCCGTTTGAGATTCTTGATAAGGTGGGGGAGGTAGCTTACAGACTTGCATTACCTCCAGGGTTATCCTCAGTTCATCTGGTATTCCATGCGTCTATGCTCCGGAAATATCATGGTGACCCGTCCCACGTGTTAGATTTCAGCTCTGTCCATTTGGACAAGGATTTGACTTATGAGGAAGAGTCGGTAGCTATTCTAGACTGGCAGGTTAGCCAAATGAGATCTAAGAGTTTTCCTTCAGTTCGAGTGCAGTCGAGAGGCCAGCCCGTTGAGGCAGCTACTTGGGAGTCCGAGTCTGATATGCAGAGTAGATACATACACTTGTTCTCCACTTCAAGTAATTTTCTATGTCCGTTCGAGGACGAACGTGTGTTTTAGAGGTGAAGATTGTGATGACCCAAGGGGTCATTTTATAAAATTCGACTCCATTTCCTACAAACTAACCATAAAAGGACTAAATTGAAATACCTCGATTTACGTGAGAAGTCGGGGCGTGAAACAGGAAAGGTTTTATGTGAAAATATGAGAAATAGTGCTTTTTAGAAAGTAAATATGGTAAAAGTTGACTTTGGTCAATATTTTGAGTAAACAGACCTGGATCCGTGTTTCGACGATCCCGGGAGGTCTGCTGTAAAATATGGGACTCAGGCGTTTGCCCGGAAATGAATTCCGAGGTCCCAAGCCTTAGAAATCAATTTTTGAAAGAAATTGTTTTGCTGAAATGTACATGAATTAAAGAAAAGAAATGATGTTTCAAATCATTGGTATTAGGTCCGTATTTTTGGTTCTGGAGCCCGGTATAGCTTTGTTATGATATTTAGAGGCTAACTGTGAAATTTGGTGAAAAACGGAGTTCGTTTGACGTGATTCGGACATCCGGTTGAGAAATTATGAACTTTAAGAGTTTTTGATTAAAATTATGAGTTTTGAGGTTTAATTCATAGATTTACATGTTATTTTCATGATTTCACGAGCAAGTCCGTATGATGTTTTTTTACTTGCGTGCATGATTTGTTTAGAGCCCCTAGGGCTCGGGTACGTTTCGGATAGGCCACAGGGTGTTTTACACTTGAAAATAACTGCAGGTTTTTCCAGTTCTGGTGTGTAGGTATTTTGACGTGTGCGATCGCATAGGAATGTCTGTGATTAATAGAGTAAAAATTAGAGGTCCTGTTTGGTACCATGTGCGAATGAAGCTCAGAGCTTGCGATCGCGGAGCACATCCTGGGGCAAGTTGTGCGATCGCACAACATACAGTGCAAACGCACTGAGTAAATCAGGCCTGGGGGGAGGGGAGGTCAATACCCTGTGCGATTGCACCCCTCCCCATGCGAACGCACTGCACAATTCTCCCTTACCCTGTGCGATCGCACCTCTTTCTCCGCGATCGCACAGTTGCCCAGCCCAGCTAATATAAATACCTGTTAAAGAACGGGCAGGACACTTTCTTCTCCAAATTTTCGAAGTTCTAGCCCTAAAAACGAGTTTTGTCATAAATCTTCATCCCCAATTCATAGTAATCAATTCCAAACCTTGTTCTTTCAATTCCTTACGATTTTGCATCACTTTTAAAGCAAAAACAAAGAATTTTCATGGTAAAAATCTAGGATTTTGGTAGAATTAGGGAGTTTTGTAAAAATCAAATTTTTATATCAAATTAAGGTCGGATTCCAAAACTAATCGCATATTTTGGTTCGTGGGTGAATGGGTAAACGTAATTTGGTCCGAACCCCGAGTTTTGTCCAAGCGGGCCCGGGGTTGGTTTTTCAAATTTTTTGAGAAAACTTAGGAAACATTATATTTTTCGATAAAATTAGTTCCTTTAGCATTAGTTAATGATATTGAGTTAATTTTTATTAGATTCGAGCAAGTTAGAGGTGAATTCAAAAGGAAAAGCTATAATTGAGTGAGTGGCCTGCGAAAGTCTGGTCTAACTTTGGCTTGAGGGAATAGGACTCCCCACTTGTTTGTTATGTGAATTGCATGGGGCGTGGTATATTGGTTTGGTGACGAATATCTATGCACCACCCAAATGGTTCGTTAAACATGATCCCCTTTCCCGTTTCCCACTTATTTGATTATTGTCTTAACTGTTACATGTTCATTATTGTTTCTATGACTATTTGGCCTTGTTGAATTGTTGTTAGTTATTGTTGTGACTATTTGGAAAGAGTGTTGGTTGTTGGAGCTGATTCCTTGTGATATAAACATGGTTGAGAGGTTTGGTATTGTTTTTATNAAATCAGGCCAAGCCTTTCACAATACTTTTGTTTCAACAATTATAAATAATAAACTGCATTTTTCTCATGACTTCATCAATAACCTCTCAACCATGAAACCAACAAGAACATATATATATATATATATATATATATATATATGTATGTTCTTGTTGGTTTCATGGTTGAGAGGTTATTGATGAAGTCATGAGAAAAATGCATTTTATTTTTTATATTTGTTGAACAAAAGTATTGTGAAAGGCTTGGCCTGATTTGTGACATTTTGAATAAACTGATATGATATGTCTGGTGGGAGCGGGTTGCACGCCGCAACAAGGAGTGATAAGGGAGGACAGGTGGGATCGGGTTGCACGCCGCAACATGAGTAATAAGGGAGATATTTTAGGGAGGACAGGTGGGAGCGGGTTGCACGCCGCAATAAGGAGTGATAAGGGAGGGTATTTACATTTATATTTTACTGATTTTTCAAGGAAAAAAAAAGAGTATCAAAGTTTTGAAAATCTAAAATGTCTATTTTACTACTCTTTAAATATTTTGGTACTATTTTTATTTAAAGTTAAAGTTTGGAACTCCGAAGAGACATTTGAGAATTGGTTATCGCTGAGTTATTTTATTTTATTTGGTTGTAACACTTATTTATCTATTTGTTTAGATTTCTTCCTTGCTTATTATTTATTGTTATTATCAATCATATTGTTGATGCACGACTTAGCCTCGTCACTGCTTCGCCGAGGTTAGGCTCGACACTTACTCAGTACATGGGGTCGGTTGTACTGATACTACACTCTGTGCTCTTTTTGGACAGATCCAGGTACCATTCAGCAGTAGAGGATTCTAGGACGACCACCCGATTTCGTTTGGAGACACGAGGTACATCTGCCGGCGTTCGCAGATATCCGAGAGTCTTCTCATATATCTACATACACTGTTTTATATCATTCAGAACACTTACACTATTTCTTTCAGCCATTATTTGTAGTATTCTTTAGTTGTTTGTGGATTGTGACACCAAACCCTGGGGTAGTCTTAGAGTTGTTATTATAATTAGTTTGTGGTTTGTTTCATTTAATTGGTCATAGTTATTATTTTATTCTATGGTTGTTGGGAATTAATTTAATTAAGTTCATATAAATTAGATTATTTATGCTGAAGTAATTAATTAAGGAAAATTAGTTAATCGACTTCTAATATAGGCTTGCCTAGCAAGTGTGGTGTTAGGCGCCATCACGATCACTAAGGTTGGGAATTTGGGTCGTGACATCTCCTTCCATACATTGATCAGTCTCATGTTTGTCTCATGTATCTCCTGATGTTCAGCCTCGGAGTCATGAATCCTCTTGCGCAATTTGTTGTATTTGACTTGGGTCTCAGCATCTTCATCTATGGTGTTGTTTCCCCGACCGGTTCCTGGATTCACTATCCCATCTAGGTTGTCTATCAACCATGCCGGGTAAAAGGGTGCATACCCTACATGATACCTGTCTGGCTCAATGATGTTCTTCTCCACAATGATCTTGCAGTGCCACATATGCTGAGCTTGGAACCTGTAAGGTGTGTCGTCATCCTGAAAATCTGCTCAGAAATGACTCATCTTTGCAACTCGCGGTACGACGTGCTTCCTACCTGCTTGTCTTATAACCCTGATGGGAACATAAGGGTATATACCCCCTGAACCCAATCAACACTAAGTGAGGAGCGTCCCAAGACCTGATGAGGAACTCGTCAGTAGGGAACCATTCAAACAACCACTTGACTTGCTCTTCAGTCAAATTGTCGAAGAACTCCACCCATTCCTTAGCACTCTCCGGTTGAGCAAACCTATCCGGAATATAAGTCATCCGTTTAGGGTGATGGAAGGAAATATGATCATTCCACGCCCTTCATGGAAACTCCTGACCATATTGACCCTTTTGGAGATTCTCCAATAACCAAGGCTACAGCAACAGATTGCAACACTCGAAATGCTTGGACCCTTTCTGGTAGCGGTCCAAAGCCCGGTAGATGTCAGCTATAATCATAGGGACTATGATGTATGTCTGTCCCTTGATTCCTTCCATTAATGTCTTGGTGACCATAGCC
The DNA here is from genome assembly GCA_005239495.1 of Nicotiana undulata. NCBI lineage: Eukaryota > Viridiplantae > Streptophyta > Magnoliopsida > Solanales > Solanaceae > Nicotiana > Nicotiana undulata. Next base: position 5,833 of record ML250320.1, on the reverse strand, counting down.
AATGTAGTGTGAATTCTTTCCCCTTTCATTGGGAACACCATCATACCCAAGAAGCAAACAATGAACACGAAAAATCTGCGATTAATGTGATCCATAGAGGTGATGGAAAACTCATCATGGAACATACGGTAGTATTTTCTATGACCGTATTTCTCGTACAAATAGTCAAAGGGTATATAAGACTTCTTCAAGCACTCCAGATCAGCGTTCTTCTTCAGACCCATCATCTTTAGAAACCCTTTACCAGTGCGATTTTCCGGTACCAATAGCCCATGGCTATCCTAAGGTAGCCCAGCAAATCCTCCTATTTCTTGTAGGAGCGGGGTCATTTCTATGTCCCCAAAGTGAAACACATCTCTTTCACTGTCCCAGAATAAGGTTGCAGCTTCAATCAGCATGTTATTTTTTTTAATGTCTAACAGGGATGGCAAGTTTCCTAGGACTTTATTTACATGTTTCTTGTAACTCGAGGAGAGATCTTCCCACCATTCCAGTAGTAGTGGTGGTATGTTACTGACCATGCCGAATCTGGGGACCTCGTGCCTCATTTTCTGCAGAAAAAAATGATTAGGCATTTTCCCCTTACTGATTCGACTATTTATACATCCATGATTAGAATATTGGCATTTAGTTCTTGTCACGACCCAAAATCCATAAGGTCGTGATGGCGCCGGACACCACTGTCAGGCAAGCCAATTATTAACTAATTTAAAATTAATTCCTATTTCAACATTTTCACAATCGTGGCCTTTCACTTTAATACATAATAACTAGATGAAATTCAATTAAGTAAAAACAACAATCTATTTTCCACTTTAATAAAATACATCCCAAATACATCTCAGAACCCGGTGTTACAAGTACATGAGCAATTTCTAAGACTTTTTACTAAATACTACAAAGCTTGTCCGAAATACAAGTTGGACAAGGACTTTAGAATAAAATAAATACAATACATAGAGGAAGACTCTACCGGCTGCGGATCGCCTCCGGATGATGCAGCTCGCCTAAGTCTCAAAACCAGCCTCGTCGCTATGAAAGTACATATGCAACAAAATGCACAACAAGTGTAGCATGAGTACGAAAACAACGTGTACTCAGTAAGTATCCCACCTAACCTCAGAGAGGTAGTGACGAGAGGTCAAAGTTGACACTTGCTAGAGGTCAATTTAACAATACATGACAGCAGCAAAAGGCATACGAGGGTAATGAAATCAGTAAACTTTAAAAGTAATTGCAGTGCAATAAACACTGTAAGTAAATAAATGATTTCTACTTCATTTTCCCCCAAATATCTGTCAAGTCATTATCCATGAAATCATTCAACAATTTATGCCCTTAAGAAAATTTAACAATTCAAGTCACAAGTATTATATCATATGTATATATCTGTGTAGGAAATGTCGAGGGTCGTTGCCCGAACCAACAATAAAAGTAAAGTGCACTGCCGAGGGTCGAACGGCTCGAACCATAGATGCATCTATCTTCCCCGCTCGCGAATCGAACATGCGACGCGGTTAACATATTACTAGGGCCACCCCGCTCGCGAATCATACCTGCGACTCGGATCCCCGTATAAATATACATAAATACTGGGTCATCCTGCTCTCGAATCATACATGCGACTCAGGCACCCAAAGTTACACATATTCATACCAATAAACCACGTTATTATCAGGAAAATTGGTTGTTCAATGAAGTGATAAAATTCTCTTTTAATACACATGAGAATAGCATTTAAAACCTTTCTGGAGATTTACCTTCCATTTTCGATAGGGTTCCAAACTATAGATTTATCCGAAACACAATTATCTAAGGAAGAATCAATTCTCCTTCTAGGCGATTAAGAAAAGTAAGCTCTGACCCTTTTAAGTATTCAATTACTAATTCGATAATATCACCAGGCTAATATCATCGATAAAATCACAAGTACAACAAGTAACGCATGCCAGTAGGTCCTAGACTACCCGGACATAGCATATTAGTAGGTATGCACGGACTCCCGTCACCTCGTGCGTACGTAGACCCCACAGACAGTAACACATATTTAATTACTTAACCTCGCGGGGACAATTCCCATTCAAAAAGTTAGAAAGGAGACCTACCTCTCTCCGAAGCTTCATAACCAGTTTCCAAGCCCTCCCGACAATTCCAATTGATGCACAACGATCAAACTATCCAAATAACGGTAAACCAATAAAAACATACTCTAATACTCGTAAAAATTCAAATTATATCATTTCCCAACTCCGCTCAATGAATTGACCAAAACTCCCTCGGGCCCACGTGCCCGGATTCCGAAATTTCTCGAAGATAAACTCTACCCATAGCTTTACTAGTTCAAATATACAATTTACTCAAATATGCATGCTCAATTCGTGGTTAAAATCCAATTTACCAAATTTCTTGGTTTTCTTCAAAAATCCCAATTTTCTCACAATTTTCATGTCTAATTCCATGAATAAACATTGAACTTAACTTGGAAATGAGAAGGAATCACTTACCTCTTAATACTTGATGAAAATCCCCCTTTGAAATCCTCCAAAATTGCCTCAACCAAGTGAAAGAATGAAGAAATGGCCAAAATCTCGTTTTAAAATAGTACACTGCCTAGGCGCCCTTCTATGCGATCGCACAAAGGCCTCCGCGATCGCATAGGCCTTCAGTGCTACCTCCCTGATTTCTCTCCATGATCACACTCTCATCCATGTGGCTGCACAAGCCAACCCAGCTCCCTCCAAATTTCCTTCTCCGCGATCGCAGCTTCCCCCTTGCGTTCGCACAGGCCAACCCAGCAGCCCCCAGGTGCACTGTGCGATGACACACACTTCTTGCGATCGCACAGACCAAAAATCCAACCTTTAAATTTGCTACTCCATGATCGCATTTCACACCAGATGCACCAGCAAACAGCGACAGCAAATCACTCAAAAATGACCTGAAACACACCCGAGGCCCCTGGGACCCTGTCCAATTACACGACTCAGTCCCATAACATCCCACGGACTTGCTTGAGGTTCAAATCACATCAAACAACACTGAAATCACAAATCGCACCAAAATTCAAACTTTATGAACTTGAAATTTCAAACTTCCACCTTCGATGCCGAAACCCGTCAATTCACGCCTGATTGACCTCAAATTTTGCACACAAGTCATATTCGACATTACGGACCTGCTCCAACTTCCAAAATCACATTCCGACCCCGATATCAAAATTTTCACTTCCGGTCGGATTTCTCAAAAACCTTCAAATTTCTATCTTTAGCCAAATGACTTCGAAATGACCTACGGACATCCGAATTCACTTCCGATCGCGCTCCCAACTCAAGAATCACCATACAAAGCTATTCCCAGGCTCGGAATCCCAAACGGACATCAATAATACTAAAATTCCTTCCAACCAAAATTTATGAAATTCTTCTAAAAATGCTAACTTCCACATTATACGTTGAAACGCTCCCGGGATATCCAAAACCCGATCCGGACATACGCCCAAGTCCGAAATCATCATACGAACCTGCTAGATCCTTCAGATCTTAATTCTGAGGTCGTTTACTCAAAATTCTGATCTTAGTCAATTCTTCCAATTTAAGGCTTCTAAAATGAAACTTTTCCTTCTGATTCAACTCTGAACTTCCTGAATTTCAACTCTGATCGTACGCACAAGTCATAATACCCAAAATGAAGTTGTTCATGACTTCCAACCGTTGAACGACACGCTAGAGCTCAAAACGACAGGTCGGGTCGTTACAGTTCTCCAAATTAATGCACAATACATGGTAGCGTCTATTGGTATTATGGAAACCCCTGTGGACTTTTTGATAAGGCTCGTCTTAAAAGGTTATTATGCGGAAAACATATTAACCCAGCTAGGTTTGACAATGATGCATGCACAATTATAATTAGAGCAAAGGTTGCTATGAGGGTCTAGACTGGTACCCTCAAGCGGACAACTTGAGGGGAAAAGGCACGGAACCGTCGATTGCACCGCTGATTGACTAGTTTAACCGCAAATAAGCCTTTCTGAATTTAAATGGTGATATATAGGAAGAGCGCAACCACTCATCAAGCGTTTCTATAGGATTGATTACTCACGAGTGGAATATGATCTTGAGCATGATTTATGCAGCAATAAATAGCATTTTGTCACGTATTTGCACGTTAGAAAAGCAATAAATACAGTATTTAAAAATTGAAAGACAGCTAAGAAGGTAAACAAGGAGGCAAGTCAGTTTCGTAGTAAGGGAATAAATACTTGAAAATAAACAATTATGTTCACATAAAGGGAAAGGGAAAGGGTTCACATGTATCAAAAGAGTAAAGAATGCTTAGACTAATTCACAAAACAAATTTGTTATGGTAAGAGCCTAAAATCCCCAGCAGAGTCGCCATGCTGTCGCGCCCCCTTTTTCCTTCGCGGAGTCCGGGTTTCAACATTCTTCGGGACAACTCATTTCCTTTTGGGAAAGGGGTATGGAATTTGAAGAGTCGCCACCTAACGAAATAAGGTGCGTTAGGGCACCTAATGCAAATAACTCATAAGAACCGGTTTACATTACCAGAGATTGGGTAAGGGCTCGAAATTACTTCGAGGGGAAGGTGTTAGGAACCCCTCGAGGTCCAAAATGGTGGGTCCCAGCCAAACTCATTTTGTGAATTAGTCATTGAGAAAATAAAGCAATTTAAACACATAAGGATTAAAAAAAAGCATAAAGGGGTCCTAGGTTTATTAGCCTATAGGATCACTTCTATGCAATACCCGGTAAGCTTTCCTCAATAAGAGGTGTTACGCGTGGCATTAGCGCACATGTCATCATATCCTTTTGTCACGACCCAAATTCCCACCTCTTTGGGCCGTGACTGCGCCTAACGTTGAACCCGCTAGGCCAGCCAACGTATAACTTGCAATAGCAATTTAAAATCATTTATTACTGAAAGAAACGATAGTCCGTCACTTTCAACGAATTCCCAACAAAATCGTGTAAGCATTGCTTAATAAAAATTACGAAACTTTCAGAATGCGGAGAATAAAGACATGACAAACATGAAATAACGTAAAACTTTCCACACTAGTAACTCTCAAAACTTTACTGAGCCTTCCAAATCCCTTCAATTGTTTCACAACAGAGAAATAATAATAATACCGTAGAAAAACTCAAATGAAATGATAAGACATCTACAACGAACAACCCAAAAACCGGGGTGTAACAATCTCACGGACTAACTACTGGAATGCTAAATACAAGTCTAGAAATTAAAATACAATACTGTCTTGGAAATAAGAAGATAGACAATGAAACGGTAAAGGAGAGAAGACTCGGTATCCACGAACGCCTGTGTATACCTCGAAGCTCCGACGTAGACTGAAGGTATCTCCCTCAGAACGCTCCACGGGGTCCGGTAGCCAGGTCTGCACAACACAAGGAAGTGCAGTGTAGTATCAGTACAACCGACCCCATGTACTGAGTAAGTGCCAAGCCTAACCTCGGCCGAAGTAGTGACGAGGCTAGACCTGACGCTAACTATAACCTGTCCTATTCTACAACAGGTAACAGGAAATAAAA
>ML250319.1:0-15264 GCA_005239495.1 Nicotiana undulata | reverse complement strand
ACCAGTAGTGCTGCTTCAAATCATGGTACATTTTCGTCGCACCCGGATGAACAGAATACCGAGAACTGTGGGCCTCTTCTAAAATTCTCTTCCTCAAGCTATCAATATAAGGGACACATAAACGGCCTGGGAGCCTCAAGATACCATCCTCGCCTAAAGTAACCTCCTTGGCCCTACCGTGGACCACTACATCCCGATGCTCTGCAAGGCATGGATCATAAAACTGTCGAGCCTTAATCTCCCCCAACAATGAAGACTGAGCAACTACATGAGCCAAAACATGACGAGGCTCTGAAAGGTCCAATCTCACAAGGCGATTGGCCAAGGACTGAATGTCCAAGGCTAAAGGTCTCTCCTCAGCTGCAATGTAGGCCAAACTACCCATACTCGCCGCACTCCTGCTCAAAGCATCTGCTACTACATTCGCCTTGCCCGGGTGATATAAAAAAGTGAGATCATAATCTTTTAATAACTCAATCCATCTCCACTGCCTCAAGTTAAGGTCCCTCTGCTTAAGCAAGTACTGCAGGATGCGGTGGTCAGTATAGACCTCACAAGATACACCATATAGATAATGCCGCCATATCTTCAAAGCATGAACAATCGCCGCCAACTCTAAATTGTGCACGGGTAATTCTTTTCATGAACCTTCAGCTATCGCGAAGCATAAGCAATAAACCTGATATCCTGCATTAGCACACACCCCAAACCGACACGTGAAGCGTCGCAATACACAGTATACATCCCAAAACCGGAAGGCAATGACAGAACTGGTGCTGAGGTCAAAGTTGACTTGAACTTCAGAAAGCTCGCCTCACACTCGTCGGACCACCGAAACGGGGCATTCTTTTGAGTCAATCTGGTCGGTGGGGCTGCAATAGAGGAGAACCCCTCCACGAATCATCGATAATAACCTGCTAGACCCAAGAAACTCCTGATCTCTGTAGTTGAAGTAGGACGCGTCCAACTCTGAACCGCCTCAATCTTCTGATGATCAACCTTGATACCTTCTCTGGATACCACATGCCCCAAAAATGCAACGGAATCTAACTAGAACTCGCACATGGAGAACTTAGCATACAACTTATTCCCGCAAGGTCAGGAGCACAACTCTCAAGTGCTGCTCATGCTCACCCAGGCTCCACGAATAAATCAAGATGTCATCAATGAAGACGATGACGAAGGAATCAATATACTGCCTGAATAATNGGAAAACACTCGGGCACCCTGTAACTGATCAAACAAATCATCGATGCGCGGCAGAGGATACTTATTCTTGATGGTCACTTTATTTAGCTGGCGATAGTCAATGCACATCCGCATAGACCCATCCTTCTTCTTCACAAATAAGACTGGGACACCCCACGGCGACACACTCAGCCTGATGAACCCCCTTGCCAACAACTCCTCAAGCTGCTCCTTCAACTCCTTTAGCTCTTTAGGAGCCATACGATAAGGGGGAATGGAAATAGGCTGAGTATCTGGAGCCAAATCAATACATAAGTTAATATCTCGATCTGGAGGCATGCCTGGAAGATCCGAAGGAAACACATCCGGAAACTCTCGTACAACAGGCACAGAATCAATGGTAGGAGACTCGGCGGTGGTGTCCTGCACATAAGCAAGGTAAGCCAAACAACCCTTCTTGGCCATATGCCGAGCCTTTATAAAGGAAATGACTCGGCTGGAGGCACTACAGAAGAACCTCTCCATTCTAGTCTAGGCGACTCAGGCATGGCTAAAGTGATTGTCTTGGCATGGAAATCTAACACAGCATGATAAGGAGATACCCAATCCATGCCTAGGATAACCTCAAAATCAATCATATCCAACAATAAAAGATCTGCTCTGGTATCGAAATGGCAAAAAGTGACAACACAAGACCGGTAGACTCGGTCTACCACCACAGAATCACCCACAAGAGTGGACACATATATAGGAGAACACAAGGACTCGTATCCAGAAAATGAGCAAATAACATGGAAACATATGAATACGTGGATCTTGGATCAAATAGTACTGAAGCCTCCCTACCACATACTGGGATAATACCTGTGATCACGGCGTCTGAGGCTATTGCATCTAATCTGGCCGGAATGGCATAAAATCTAGCTGAGGCTCCTAAAGACTGAACTCCCCCAAAGTGAACAGGAACTAACTCACCTCCTCCTGACTGGCCTCCCCCTCTAGAACGACCCATGCTGACCTGTCCTCCACCTCGAGGCGGCCGGACTGCTGGTGCTGAACTCCTAGGCTGATAACTCTGCTGCACTGCCTTGCGCCGATACCTGGGACAATACCTCCACGTATGACCCGGATCCCCACACTCGAAACAACCTCCTGGTGCTACAGCCCGCTGCCTGAAAGAGGAAGAACCCTGGATAGCCGGAGGGCCAACCCTCTGGTAAGGCACTGAAATAGGAACTAGAGGATCTGTGATGGCTGGAATAACTGTTGGGTGCACCCTGGGTGGCTGGGGGATGATAGGAATGCTCTGGCATAGCGCCGAACTGAGGCCTCGGTGAAATACCCCTGGGAGGTAGTGGAGGTGTTGAATATGAAGGCCTACTGAACTGGCCGCCTCCGTACTGACCTCTACCCCTAGCTGGGGTACCCCTGAAGTCACCTGTGAACCTGGCCCTCTTCTCCTACTGACCCGGCTGACCCTTCTCTCTGCTCCTCATACGGTAACCCTCAATCCGTCGAGCTATCTCATCCACAAGCTGGTATGGGGTACCCATATCTACCTCTCTGGCCATAGAGGCCCTAATACCTGGATGCAAGCCTGCCACAAACCGTTGTACCCTCACGGCATCTGTAGGCAATATCATAAGGGAATGGCGAGACAACTCGGAGATTCTAGCCTCATAATCAGTCACTGACATCTGCCCCTGCTCTAGTCGCTCAAACTGACCCCGTAGCTCCTCCCTCTCAGAAGGTGGAATGTATCTGTCTAGAAATAGCTGAGAGAACCGGTCCCAAGTGACAGGAGGAGAATCTGCTGGTCTGCTGAGAATATATGACTGCCACCACCTGCGAGCTCTGCCTTCTAATTGAAATATGGTGAAATTCACTCCATGGGACTCCAAAATCCTCATGTTGTGCAGTCTGTCCCTGCACTTAGCAATAAAATCCTGAGCATCCTCTCCCCGCTCACCCTCGAAGACTGGAGGGTGGAGTCGGGTCCATCTATCCAACATCTTCTGCTAATCACCCTCTGCAACTGGCCGGGGCTCTGGGCTGCTACTACTGGCTGAACCTCTCCCACGGGCGTGGTTCCCGGGGTATGACGTGCTACTGCTGCCTGAACTGCGGCCTAAGCGGTAGGAGTCTGGACTCCCTCTCCCGCCTGAGAAGTAGCAGGGTCGGCTGGAAATAAACCAGCCTAAGACATAGTGTCCATGAATCTTAGTATACGGCCCATGACCTCTTGAAGATAAGTACACACGTCTCTGTACCGATCCACAAGACTCTTTTGGGCCTGCCCGTGACTCGTGAGACTTACCTGAACCTAGTGCTCTGATACCACGTTTTCACGACCCACAATCTTAATCCGGGTCGTGATGGCGCCCAACGACGAGGTTAGACAAGTCAACACAAATTACACTAAGTGTTACCCTTCCCATCAAATTAAACAAGTCAACATTTACAAATTTTAAAACCGTTAAACATTGTGATAGCTTGACATAGAAATAAAGCATATGCATGCCTGTACAACCCAAACCCAAAATATACATACACTACGAGTATGTGCCAGGAACTAGTGTCATGAGTGTCATGGGCAACTACTGAATATACAATGACCACAATATATACAGAGTCTCAGTCTGAATGAAATAGACAGAGAATATAACAAAAGAACTCCAGGGTGCTGCTAGGAAGTCGCCGGGAAAGCAGCTCACCGTGAAGTATGACAACGCTATCAATATCTAGCATCGGCCTGATAATCAGACGTACCAGCCTCCGGACCTGTACATTCAAGTATGGGAAAGAAAAGAAAGTGCAGCATGAGTACATATTAAATAAATATGTAACTAGTGCGTATCCCGCCTAAACTCGAAGAAGTAGTGACGAGAGGTCGACTCGATACTCATTAAGGTCCAGTAGTAATAACATATGATAGAATATAATGAAATACAGTAGGCATGTCAAGGAAATAAGCAACAAGTATATATATTAAAAGCATAAATCCAAACAATTTCTGAACTAAACAATAAAGCACTTTCAAGGGTAAGACCACCGAATGAAACAATAATCACAAATTCTTAGATCCGTCGTGGCATACGGCCCGCTCCCATGAGGTACCTTCTAAACTCGCCGTGGCGTACGGCCCGATCCCATAGGTATCTCAAGTATTTCTTAACACTGCCGTGGCATACGGCCCGATCCCATATGTATATCACAATTACTTCTCAACACTGTCGTGGCGCACGGCCCGCTCCCATATATATTCAATTACTATCAACACTGTCGTGGCGTACGGACCGATCCCATTATATTCAATTACATTCAACACTGCCGTGGCGTACGGCCCGACCCCATATATTTCACAATTTCTTTTCAACTCTGCCGTGGCGTACGACCCGATCCCAATATCTTACAATACTTACTTTCCATAAAAAATTCATTGCCATTAAAAAATTTTCCATAAAGCCTCAGAGGAATAACACTATGCAAAACATAATTTCATAGTACATATGGTGTCACAATAAATCATATAAAGCATTACAAGGGAAACATATCAGGCATTACGAGAAAAACATATAAGGCATTACGAGAAAGCATTCAAGGCATGATGTGGGCCTAACTACCCGGACATAACAATAATAGCCGCTACGTACAGACTCTTATCACTTGGAGCGTACGTAGCCCCCAAACAATTTACACATAGCATATACATCACCTATGGGGAAAATTCCCTCTTACAAGGTTAGAAAGGAGACTCACCTCGTGTCGAATCTACCCCTCGGACCACAATTGCGCCCGAAACTCCGAAATTCACCCTCGACGGCTCGCAACTAACCAATCATGGTATAATTGAATTAATTTAGGTTCCAAGAAGAAGAATCAACAAGAAATCCGAAATTTAAGCATTCTTGACCATTTCCGGAATTTCGACCCCGGGCCCATACCTTGGATTTCAAAGATTCTTGAAGGAATCACCTACCCGAAGTCTAAGGATCGAAGTGATGTGATTTATACAAGGATTCATAGCCTCAATTGAATAATTCACCAATTTATTCAAAGCCCTAAAATTTCTATCCAAATTTTATGAATGTTTGATTCTTTAGGAATTAAACCCGTTGAATTCTATGCATAATAGTGAAAAATAGAAGAGAATTACTTACCCCTACAGTGGGTAGTCGTGGGAGGTGTTGCTCAAACTTGGATGCTCTCTAATGGAGGTTGATGGTGGGTAAAAAATGAAGAAAAACCGTAATTTAGACATTTAAAAGGGGCTGGCGACAGTGATTTCCGCACCTGCGAGAAAATCACCGCCCCAGCGAAAAAGGGCCTAGGACCCTGGCATCGCACCTGCGGAGAAGGAGTCCGCACCAGCGGTCCCGCTCCTGCGAAATAAAGGGCCGCGCCTGCGATGAGGGTCGCACCTACGAAGGCTGGACCGCAGGTGCGCACTCGCACCTGCGACTGAGAGACCGCAGGTGCGGTCACACCAGAAGCAGCCACACCAGCAGTGGATTTTGCTGGTTGTTCTTGCCCCGTGCGGGGTCTGGGAAGCCCTTGGGCCCACCCGAGCCTCCGACAAAATATACCAACAGGTCCCAAATCATATGAAGGACTAGCTCGAGCTCACAGAACACTAAGGACATCACTAGAACTAGAAATCACCCGCCAAACCTCTTGAATTCAAACTTAAGAATTTAAGAACTCTAGATTTCATAACATTGCTCCGAACGGGTCTATACTACTCGGTATGACCTAAAATTTTACAGACAAGTCATGAATGACTATAAGGAACTATTCCCGATCCCAGAATTTCATTCGGATCTCGGGAACAAAAAAATCACATTTCAAGCCAAATTTCCAATTCTATAAAAATCCTCAAAACTTCATTAACTCCAATTTTCTCATTTTGATCAGAAACCCATCACATCAAGTCTGTTTCTTACCAAATTTCACAGATAACTTAAATAACACATATTGAACCTATTGCGGGCTCCAAAATCATAATACGGGTCCGGCAGCACAGGTTTCACATCAAGGTTCATTTTCATAAGCCTTTAATATTTTCATAAAACAGTTTTCTTTAAAAATTAATTTCTTAGACTTGGGTCCTCAGGATTCGATTCCGGGAATACGCCCAAGTCCCATATTTTCCTACGGACCTTCCAGGACCGTCAGATCACTCGTCCGATTCCGTTTACCAAAAATATTGACCAAAGTCAACTTTATTCAATTAATTAACATGAAGTCAACTCTTAATCAAGTTTTCACATAAAGGCTTCCAGGCTACGCACCTGGGCTGCGCTAGCACATCGAGGTGAGATTAACAGAGGCTTTCGGGGCCTCGGAACACAGTCAAAATTAGATTCACATAAGATGACCCATTTTTGGGTCATCACAATCAATTTATTATCTAATTTATTCAGTACTTTATATCCCATAATTATTCATAAATTGCATTGCAATAATTTCAAAATATTTCTTAGCTCAATATATCATTTTAACCCTATTAGGATTTAATTATTTCACAAATTAGCCAATTTGGCATTATTTGGCTATAATTACAACAACTTTGCAATTATAGCCTAAGTACACATTTTAAGCTATTTTAATTCAATAATCAGTCATCTTATATTTTAATACTAGTTAATTACCTTAATTTCACCTATTTAGCGTCAGGGTGAATTCTTAAAAATCCCTATGATTCTTAGGCTTCAATCTATGCATTTTTGGGTATTTTGATGTTATGGGACGTGTTTTTAAGGCTCGACTAAGTTGGAATGAGGTATTGGGGTCAGTTGGTGGTTTTGGTTGAGGTCCCGGGGGCCTCAAGGTTGTTCTGGATGCTTAACGGAAGAATTTTGGACTTGGTAAATTGCTGAACCATGCTCCTTCTGGTGATTCCGCACCTGCGATGGAAATTTCGCAAGTGCGAGCTCGCAAGAGCGGCCCCCTAACTGCAGGTGCGAGGTTGGGCCAGGCCTTCCCAGTCTCCGCAGGTGCGATTGGATTTCCGCAGGTGCGGAGCCGCACCAGCGACAAAAGGCCCGCAGGCGCGACCTCTGTCTAGCTTAAGTCAAACCCGCACCGGCGATGCCTTTTTCTGTAGGTGTGGTGAAAGGGACCGCAGGCGCGGAAATCCCTGTTCATATTCCAAAAATCCGAGGGTTTTTGTTATTTCACCATTTTTGAGTCTTGGGAGCTCGGGAGAGGCGATCATTGAGAGAATTTTCACCTGGGTAATCGTGGTAAGTGATTACTATACACCATAGGTTAATTCCCATGTTCCTAATCTTAAATTCCACCCTTAAATTCGTGATTTTTGAGTTGAAATTGGGGGAAATTGGAAGAAACTTCCTAGACCAATTTTTGGGGTTTCGATTGGGTGTTTGACCTCCGATTTGAGAGATTTTCATATGGTTAGACTCGTGAGCGAACAAGGGTTCAGAAAATATAAATTTTTCCCGACTCCGAGACGTGGGCCCGAGGGGCATTTTGGTCAAATTTTCTAATTTCCCGTATTAGTTCTGAATTAATTAGTTATTTCGATTTCTTGAATTTATATTTACGTTATCCCATCGAATTGAATAGATTTGGGCCACCAGGAGTTGGATACTAGTGGCAAGAGAGTGATTAGCGATTGATTTGCGTAGTTGAGGTAAGTGGCTTGCCTTACTCTGTGTTGGGGAATTTTCTTAGGCATTTATACTGGTTTTTGCTATAAAAAACCCCGTATACGTGAGGTGACGAGCGCGTGCACGGGATATTTTCACTTAAGTTCCTTATTTATTTTTACATAATTCTTCCTTTTCAACTCTATTATTAGTGTTATCATTTAAATTTCATAATAACTTAAGATTTATCATGTTAAATTGATTTCTAACTGATTTTCCAATCGTTACTATTCTTTGAAACTGATTTAATGATTTTTCTTCGAGATCTCCAACTGGTTTTTCCTCAAACACTTAAACTATGTTATTTTGGAGATTTACTTTATATTACACATTGCATACAGGGATTGCGGGCAGAGACCTGAGCCTTTCCCTCATTTTGCATTGCATAAAGGGATTGCGGGCATAGACCTGAGCTTTTCCCTCATTTTTCTTTTCATACAGGGATTGTGGGCATAAACCTGAGCCTTTCCCTCATTTTGCATTGCATTGTACCTTTACTTTCTTCTAGAGCAGGGATTGCGGGCATAAACCTGAGCCTTTCCCTCATTTTGCATTGCATACAGGGATTGCGGGCATAGACCTGAGCCCTTCCCTCATTCTGCATTGCATACAGGGATTGCGGGCATACACCTGAGCCTTTCCCTCATACTGCATTACATACATAGGGATTGCGGGCAGAGACCTAAGTCTTTCCCTCATATTGGATTGCATTGTACCTTTACTTTGTTACAGAGATTGGGGCAAGGGACGAGCACGCGATGCAGCCCGAGCTCACAAGAGCGGCCCCCTAGCCGCAGGTGCGAGGTTGAGCCAAGCCTTCCCAGTCTCCGCAGGTGCGATTGGGTTTTCGTAGGTGCGGAGCCGCACCAGCGACAAAAGGCCTGCAGGCGCGACCTCTGTTCAGCTTAAGTAAACCCCGCACATGCGATGCCTTTTTCCGCAGGTGCGGTGAAAGGGACCGCAGGCGCAGAAATCCCTGTTCATATTCCAAAAATCTGAGGGTTTATGTTATGTCACCATTTTTGAGTCTTGGGAGCTCGGGAGAGGCGATCTCTGAGAGGATTTTCACCTGGGTAATCGAGGTAAGTGATTACTATACACCATAGGTTAATTCCCATGTTCCTAATCTTAAATTCCACCCTTAAATTCGAGATGTTTGAGTTGAAATTGGGGCAAATTGGAAGAAACGTCCTAGACCGATTTTTGGGGTTTCGATTGGGTGTTTGATCTCCGATTTGATAGATTTTCATATGGTTAGACTCGTGAGCGAACAAGGGTTCAGAAAATATAAATTTTTCCCCACTCCGAGACGTGGGCTTGAGGGGCATATTGGTCAAATTTTCTAATTTCGCGTATTAGTTCTGAATTAATTAGTTATTTCGATTTCCTGAATTTATATTTATGTTATCCCATCGAATTGAATAGATTTGGGCCACCCGGAGTTGGATACTCGTGGAAAGAGAGTGATTAGCGGTTGATTTGCACAGTTGAGGTAAATGGCTTGCCTAACTCTGTGTTGGGGAATTTTCCTTAGGCATTTTTACTGGTTTTTGCTATAAAAACACCCTGTGTACGTGAGGTGATGAGCGCGTGCACGGGATATTATCACTGAAGTTCCTTATTTCTTTCTACGTAATGCTTCCTTTTCAACTCTATTATTACTGTTATCATTTAAATTTCATAATAACTTAATATTTATCATGGTAAATTGATTTCTAACTGATTTTTCAATCGTTACTATTCTTTGAAACTGATTTAATGATTTTTCTTCGAGATTTCCAACTGGTTTTTCCTCAAACCCTTAAACTACGTTATTTTGGAGATTTACTTTATATTACGCATTGCATACAGGGATTGCGGGCAGAGACCTGATCCTTTCCCTCATTTTGCATCATACAGGGATTGTAGGCATAGACCTGAGCCTTTCCCTCATTTTGCATTGCATACAGGGATTGCGGGCAGAGACCTGATCCTTTCCCTCATTTTGCATTGCATACAGGGATTGCAGGCATAGACCTAAAACTTTCCCTCATTTTGCATCATACAGGGATTGTGGGCATAGACCTGAGCCTTTCCCTCATTTTGCATTGCATACAGGGATTGCAGGCATAGACCTAAAACTTTCCCTCATTTTGCATCATACAGGGATTGTGGGCATAGACCTGAGCCTTTCCCTCATTTTGCATTGCATACAGGGATTGCAGGCATAGACCTCAGCATTTCCATAATTTTGCATTTCATTGTACCTTAACTTTCTTACAGAGCAGGGATTGCGGGCATAGACCTGAGCCTTTCCCTCATTCTTCATTGCATATAGGGATTGCGGACATAGACTTGAGCCTTTCCCTCATTCTACATTTCATACAGGGATTGCGGGCATAGACCTGAGCCTTTCCCTCATACTACATTGAAAACATAGGGATTTTGGGCAAAGACCTGATCCTTTCCCTCATATTGCATTGCATTGTACCTTTACTTTCTTACAGAGCTTTATATATATATATCGCGTTGATCCGAGCATTTGATTATACCGTTTCTTGCTAGCCTTTACTTATAATTCCTGTCGATTATCACCTGTTTTACTTACTTGTTCTCTATATCTGTTACTTTGCAAACCTCAGTAGGGCCTCTACCTGACCTCGTCACTACTTGACTGGGGTTAGGCTTGGCACTTACTGGGTACCGAATGTGGAGTACTCACGCCCTTCGGCGCATGTTTTCCCCATGTGTAGATCCAGGTCCTAGTACATGGTATCTCAGCTAGCCAGCAGCAGCAGTATAAGGAGACTCGAGGTATAATCTACAGCGTCCGCAGATCTCTGAGTCCCCTTCCTATCTTGAAGTTGTAGTACTTGTAGATGAAACTATACGGTCTTTTCTTTCCAGTTGTACATATAGAGCAGTAGAGTAGCTTGTGATGTGTTGTCATATTCCCGATTCTGGGTCTAGTAACTGTTAATGCCGAGGGTCATCGACTTTACTATGATTTTTTTCACTTACTGTTATTTTACCTGTTTTATCTAAATATCGCTTAAGGTATAGGCTTACCTAGTCGTCTAGACTAAGTGCCATCACGAGACCCAGTCGGAGGGAGAATTGGGTCGTGACAGTAATAGTGTAATTGTTTCTGCGGACTTTAAGGTTTGTAAATAAGGACTGGACATTCTCAATTAGTATTCAACGTTATTTCCCTTCTTTCTTACTAATATGAAATTTTTTTCAAACTGGTCTAATCTTCTAAAATGGCCAAATAAAGTTTTCTTTTTTCTTCGAAATCCATTGTGATCTATTTAAAAATTGTTTAATTCACTTTCTACTGGAATTTCGAAATGTATAAACATAGATTTGTTGCTCGAAAGCGTTTCCACCAAACCTGAAAAATACTCGTTAGGTAATAACATGAATTTCCCTTGTAACACCCAATATATGAATTATGAAAATAAACAGGATGTGTTTATGCTATCTGCAACTGATAAAATCGTTTAGTCCAATATTCTAACCTAGCTGAATGTTCCTAGCAAATTACAACCTTGTTTCGAATTCTTCTGCATACCTGTTGTCATTAGCATGCTTTAAACCTAGATTATATAGTTGCACATCGTTCACAAATAGTCAGGATTAGGATTGATGAAGGGGTTTAAAATAACTATTGGGCTAAAAATATGGCCATAGCCCGAAACATGCTACCCTTTAGGCTAATGAATATCATTTTAGGCAACCCTATAGGTAGAACGATACCTTTAGTTTGAAATTTGATAAAAATCGAATATTACCTCAAAATTATCTTAAACCACACTCGGGAGTGGCAACTCATGCCCCCGACCCTTAACTCCAAACAACTAATAAAATGTACATGGCAACCACGGGTGCATTTCATGTGACGTGTTTGTCGTGCGCTCAAAAACAACAAGTGCACGCCATCGTGACTTGTTTAAGATAAATCCATAAATGTCCTAATCGACCTTAAAACCAAAACGCTCTTTCAAAAAATAGAAAACATAAAGAATGATCGAATATCTCCTCCAATAGTCATTATAAAACCTTCAGGATAATAATCTTGACTACATAACCTACACTCGGGTGCGATAACTCCTGTCCCCGACTTCAACTTAAAACTATATAAAATCACGTGTCACGATTACGGGTGCATTTCATGTGGCGTAATTGTAATACGTTCCAAAGCATAACAAGTGCACGTTCTCGTGACTTGTTTGCAAGATAAATCCATACTTATCAAAAGCGGCTAAATTTCAAAGGGTTTGAATCTGCAATAGGCTAAGATGCGTAAAAATAATCAGATAATTTAGGCCAAATGATAATAGTTAAGCGACCGTGCTAGAACCACGGAACTCGGGAATGCCTAACACCTTCTCCCGGGTTAGAATAATTCCTTACTCGGATTTGTGGTCGCAGACTAATTAAAACAGAGTCAAATTCCTCGGTTTGGGATTTCAAAACAAAATGGTGTCCCGGAGCATCGTCAAAAATCCGGGTGGCGACTCTGAAAACTAATAATAAATCCCAAAACCGAATAATGTCACTTTAATTGGAAAAACTCCCTTATTACCCTTCATTAATCAGGGGTGGTGAAAAAGGAGGTGTGACATCCAGCGACTCTGCTGGGGATCGAACCCATGACCACGTGGTTCAGGGTTCAAGAATTCGAGCTAGTATAAACTGATGTGCTGGGGATCTAATTTTACGTGTTTAAACCTGATGTGCTAATTGCCGCATTTACCGCTTTGATATTATTTGAACCGCGTATAAAAATGTGCCGAAACCCTTCTTCTCTCCGAGTCTTCTAAATCATCTGGGAAGTGTGCACTTCGTGTGACTTCTTTTCTGTTAAAGTCATCCAAATTTTAGAACGAGGTACGGTCAAGTTGCAAAGCTGGTGAAGCTTCTGTATTCCCGGTAAGCTGCCCCGACCTCGGCTCGAGCTGTCCGCTCGGGTAAGCCTTGTCTAGAACAAAACCACAAAGTATAAACCTAGTATGACATAGCCTCATGTCGGATCCCTAGTAGGAACGTTTATTTGCATCACTTGCATTTGACTTAGGGGACTCGCACAGGGGTTGGGTCCGCCTAGGACAGGTGAACCCAAAATGAAAGACTATCATGGTGCATCCTACTTGCTATGTGTACGACATTTTTGTTATGGTTTGTTTGTCGACCGGCTATAAAAAAAATGAAATAAACAACAAAATGGGAAGAAAAGAAAAAGAGATGACAGAAAAACCAAGAGAGGAATAGAATAGAAGATTTAGCCAATTTTTGAAAAACCCGATATTCGAGATCATCCCGAAACTCTGCCAAATTGCTGAAAATACTATTTCGAAATAAAGTGAGTCGGTGCATATTTTTTTAAAGTTGTGTCGAGGTTTCCCGAACTACGCATTGTTTGATTCTCACCGGATGTGAGATACGTAGGCAACCCTCATCGGGTCCAACCTTATTTTCAAAACCAAGACAGAAAATACGGTTGCAAAATTAGGTGATAATGTTCTTGCCTAAAATAGCCAATTGTCCCAACGGGACGCCGGAAGGCAATTTTTGCAAAAATAGTCACTTATAGTTTTTCTGAGAAATTTTGGCACAATTGGCGAGCACAACCCTAAAAGCTTCCTACCCGAAGTATTGAGGGGCCGTATTCGCAAAGATGGTCCATTTTTATATTATTACAAAACTTTCGCAAAAATGACACCTTTTCAGTCAAAACCTTGTATGACTTTGTTTTCTTAATCAAAACATTCAAACAAATGCGCAGGATGAATACAGTTGAGCCGTGGTACTCCATATGTGGTGGAGCGACCTGGGGGAAGTTAGTAGAAAGTCTTCCGTAAAAGCTTTGGGCGGACTCACTGGCCTTCTTAAAATCAAGCCGAGGTTGGATATCGTCGAAGCTTTAGTGTCATTTTGGGACCCTGCCCACAACATGTTCCACTTTTCAGACTTTGAGTTGACACCCATGCTAGAGGAAATAGCGGGGTATGCTGGTCTCAGTGACAAATTTAGAAGTCGGTACTCGGTGGCACCCAGGGCGGTAACTCCACACAAGTTTTTGGATCTTTAGAACATTAGTCATGACACTCAAGACTCACACCTGGCTGAAGGGTTCTACACTTTCTATTTTCTGTACAAACGGTATGGAGATCCTCGGGGTTATGAAGCTGAAAATACTGGTCTGACTCATGATACGCTCAAATTACACT
Organism: Nicotiana undulata; assembly: GCA_005239495.1. Lineage (NCBI taxonomy): Eukaryota > Viridiplantae > Streptophyta > Magnoliopsida > Solanales > Solanaceae > Nicotiana > Nicotiana undulata. The sequence goes on along the minus strand of ML250319.1, from coordinate 1,193 downwards.
TCTAAAATAGTGTAAAGCGGTCGAAGTCAAATATAATAACCCAACAAGGTTAGGGTCGAATCCCACAGGGAATAGGTGTGAAAATATCACTATGTTAGTGTGGTTCTTAACTCTAATCGAAGTTCTATTCCGTTAGTGAACAGAAAGAGTGGTGATTAATAGTTTGCTATTTTAGAGAAAAAGTAGTCACAAAGGAGGCTAATTTAGATTATAATTAGTATGGGTAGAATAACCAAGGTTGTGTCCCCTTTTATGGAGTGTAATGCAGGTAAGTATTAATATGATATATTTCTAATTGGAAGTTCTTGATATGCAAATGATTTTAAAGATAACTATCCTAGATTTTCCAATACTACGATAGTATTTTCTCTTTATAATCTTTCTAAATGTAAAAGAGTTGCAATAAATCCGAATCACGTTTTGCCAAATAAAACCAACTTATTCCTAAGTGATTCTATTAAACGAAGTTTAAGACCTCGAGTCTTTGGTGTTTACTCTTACCACTTCTAACCCGCTTTTCCAAGCTAAGCTAAAATTACGGCGTAAGTTAATGTTTGCAACCATTAACAAGAAATGTAAGACGAAGAATTAACACATATCAACTACCCATTATACATATATTCAATGGCAAATACCCAAATACATAACACCCATTTAGGGTTCACAACCTCAGTGTTTAAACTTAGCTACTCATCATAAATAACCAAAAGAAACAAGTATTTAATAGTGTCATGAATGCTTACAAACCACCACTTGCTTGCTCTAATGCTTCCAAAAGTGAAGAATATTTAATGAGAGAATGTTGTTAAAAAGCTAGACAAGAATGACCCACAACACCCCAGTAAATCCTTTTATAGTGGGAAGAAAATTCGGGTGAAAAACAGACAAAAACACCCCTGACGGGCGATATGCGATCGCATTCTTGTCGCATAACAGGAATGCGGTTCGCATCTTGACTTCTTCCATCGCATCTCAAAACCCTAGGTCCCAGAGATGTATCGCATTTGGGAATATGCGATCCGCATTAAAGGTATGCGTCGCATTTGCAGTGTGGCTTCAGGCATCAGATGAACATGCGATTCAAATGCGGTTCGCATTTGGTATATGCGATCGCATATGTGGCCGCATTCCACTCCTTAATTTTGACTCAACTCTCTGTTGCAGTATGCGACCCCCAGGTTTGAAATGCGATT